>KE151427.1:455636-475655 GCA_000411095.1 Aethionema arabicum
ATGATAATTGTAGCATTGATTTTAAATTAGTTGATCTTTTTGGTTTTTTATTATGTCATGATTTTCTAATATTTTTTTTTCAGTAATAATATTTTTTATTAAATTAAATAACTAATAAATAATTGTACTTGTGAGTTAAAAAATTTCAACATGAAAATTATTTATTTGATTGGTTAGGAAATTGTTGAAAAAAACATTTATAATTATTTTTTAATCGGTATAAAAAAGTCTAATAAAAAACATGTAATTTGAATGGGAAGTAGGATTATTACAATGTTTTTTTTTTGTTGTCTAAATCTATGTTATGTTTTGTTTTTTTACAGGAAGAAGAAGAATATTAATAAATTTTTTAAAATTAATGGCAACATTAAATGATATTGGAGTAGCAGCAACAATAAATATAATGACAGCATTTGCTTTCTTTATTGCATTTGCAATATTAAGAATTCAACCAATAAATGATAGAGTTTATTTTCCAAAATGGTATCTTAAAGGATTAAGAAGCAGTTCAATACAAACCGGAGGAGTTGTAAGCAAATTTATAAATTTAGATTTTAGATCTTATGTTAGATTCCTTAATTGGATGCCTGAAGCACTTAAGATGCCTGAACCTGAGTTAGTTCATCATGCTGGTCTTGATTCTGTTGTCTACTTGAGGATTTACTTACTTGGGTATGTTCATTTATATTCTCTATCTCTTTTTTTCTAAAAATTTATCTCTTTTTTTGTGTGTGTTTTCTTGTTATTTTGGTGTATTTTTGTAAGTTATTATGTTAGGAATTGCACATCGAAAAGAGAAGTATTTTCTATTATGATATTTTCTTATATCGTGAAAATTAGGTTTACGAGAAATTATGCAAAATGCTCTAATTATAGAGGTTTTTTTTGTAAATATGTTTTAATCTGTGAGAGTATAACAAATATATTTTTCGATCTAGTGTTAGGTTATTTTTACGAAAAAGCGTTTGAATTAAGGTATTTCTGAAAAAATTTGTAGATTTTCTAGGAAACGAGAAACTATAACATTATCTCTGTTAATGTTTATAGGCATGTTACAATTTTTTTTCTTTACGATTAATAGATTTGTAGCAAAAAAAAATATTATAAATAGATTTTTTTGAAGTATGTTTTGGATCTAATTAGCCTCCTTCAAAATAATGAGTTTTTTTTTTTGTAATTATATAATTGGTTTTTTTTTCTCGTTATGAATCTTCTTTGTTTAAACTTGAATTTATAATTACTTCATTTATTGTCAATTAGTTTTGAGTTGGAATCTCGTGTTTTTTCAAATTCCTGTAATCGAGAATAAAAAATGTGAAGAAAAATTTTTTGAAAGAAAATGGAATGGGAATTTGTATTTTTTCGATTTCGAAAACATAAAATGTTAAATTTACGAGATTTAGTTTTAGAAATGTGATTGTGTAAATACATGTAAAGTTTGAAAAATATTTTAGAAATTTTATTATCTAAATCATTTTAAAAAAATGTTTACTTAGTTACTTTTTATAAATATATTTTTTTTGGTTTGAGAATTATATATTTTTTTTAATGTGATATTTTTTGTTGTGATGGAAATTATAGGCTGAAGATATTTTTCCCAATAGCATGTGTAGCATTTACAGCAATGGTGCCTGTAAATTGGACAAACAAAGCATTGGATCAGTTAAAAAACTCTACTTTAACTTACAGTGATATTGATAAACTCTCTTTATCAAATATACCTAACGGTTCTCCCAGGTAATTAATTATATAAAGTTTACATTTTATATTAATTATATTATATAGTTTTTGTGACTTATATGTTATTCGTTTGTTTGTTACTTGTTACTGTCAACGACAAACATGAGTGAATTGAGTTGCTATTGTTGACTAGCGATAAAATCATGTTTGTTTTTATTGCCACAATTTTAAAATTCAACACTTAAAAACAAACTGTTGTTGAATTTTTTAGTCTCTAATTTTTATTATTTACTACTCCCTCCGTTCAGAAATATAAGATGTTTAAGGTTTATGCATTCATATTAAAAAAACTTATAAAATATCTATTATAACCTTCTCTATCATTAAAGTCATCCAATTAAAAATTATTAAGTATTTTTTGTTTTAATAATAAAAGGGTAAATAAGTAAAATAACATTAAAATTAGCATTGAAAAGTGAGAACATCTTATATTAACAAACAAAAAAAACTTCTAAAACATCTTATATTTTTTAACAGAGGGAGTATTATTTTTCCTATTGTTGCCGACTTTAATATAATTACTAAAATTCATGGAAGAATATAATAAATAGAGTAATTCAAAGTCTTTTTATTAAAACTATATTAGTTGATAAAAATTACATTTTTTTTATAGTGTTTATGAACAAAATTAATTTTTTTAAAACTAAATTAGATTTATTTTAATAAAGGGTATAATTGTCCATTTTTAAATTAGTAAAATTTTGAAAAAATAAACCGTAGCTCTTAAAATTTGTCAAAATTCATTAACTTTGCTTCAAATATCTTAACCTTTATATTTTTCTTCTTCGATTTTTATTTTTATTTAATTTTTGATAAATCTTTTATATATTGCTCTAAAATCATAGAAAACAAAAAGGAATTATATGTAACCTTCTTATAAAACTTATCTTTTCTTTAAAATTATTTGATATAATTACGTAGATTTTTAGTGTTATACACAAACGGAAAAAAAAATCTTTTTTTTTATATATTCTTTTTTTTTTATTGTAATCTGATCTGATCTTTCTTAATTTATGCAGATTTTGGGTGCATTTAACAATGGCTTATGCAATTACATTTTGGACATGTTTTATATTAAAACGAGAATACAAAAACATTGCTCTAATGAGATTACAATTTCTTGCTTCTGAACAAAGAAGACCTGACCAATTCACTGTAAGTAATTAACTTTTAAATCTCTTCATATCTTAATTTAAGATCAATTTCTGACAAATTTGTGTTTTTCTTAGGTTCTTGTAAGAAACATTCCTGAAGATCCTGATGAATCAATTTGTGATCTTGTTGAACATTTCTTCAAAGTTAATCATCCAGATCATTACTTAACTTATCAGGTAAAGATATCTATTTGATTGGTTTTGTTTACCAAAAAATGAGAAAAAGATCGGTTTTTCGATGTTGAATCCTCGGTTTTTCTTGGTATGTAGGCAGTTCACGACGCGAGTAAGCTTTCGGAATTGGTTCAAGCGAAGAAACAAATGCAGAATTTGCTCGATTACAATCTAAAGAAACAAGCTCGAAAGCTATCGAAAAGACCTATTGTTAAGGTAAATAAACATTGATTAGGATCAAGGCCGGTTTTGGGGGCATACAGACCCCCGAATCATATATTTACCTATATAATTTTTTTTTTCATTATATGAAATATCGGTCTTTATTTCAAAATTTGTTTCATACCCTGTATTTTCAGGTCCGGCCCTGATTAGGATTCTTGATTATTGTTGTTATTGAAACTCAATTTTTCGAATGTTTGAATTTAGATGGGATTTCTTGGATGTTGCGGTGAAGAAGTTGATGCGATTGAGTATTATAATTCGATCATCGAAGGTCTAGAGATTAATGTAAAGTGTTCATCTATCTTGATCTTAACTTCTTGATTTGGTTTTCTTTAAACATGTAATTGAATTTAAAGTATGTTTTTTTACAGATCTCTGAAGAGAAAGAGAGGTTAAGAAGTAGCAAAAAGTCTATAGTTCCCGCAGCTTTCGTATCTTTTAAATCCCGATGGGGCGCAGCGATTTGCGCTCAAACGCAACAATCAAGAAATCCGACAGAGTGGTTAACCGAATGGGCTGCCGAGCCACGCGACATCTATTACGACAATCTTGCATTGTCTTATGTCGATTTAAGGTTTCGAAGAATCTTAGTCGCGATTGCGTATTTCTTCCTTACATTCTTCTTCATGATTCCTATAGCATTTGTTCAATCACTTGCTAATATTGAAGGCATTGAGAAAGCTTTTCCTTTCTTGAAACCACTTATAGAAGTGTAAGTTTTTATACATAAACTTTTCATATGTTATGTTTTGATTGAATCTAACTTTTTGTGTTTTTTGTCGAAAATTCGAATAGGGATTTAATCAAGTCGATTATTCAAGGGTTCCTCCCCGGGATTGCGTTAAAGATTTTTCTTCTTTTTCTTCCGAGAATCTTGATGCAAATGTCGAAATTCGAAGGTTTTGTTAGTACTTCATCTTTAGAAAGACGGTCCGCGACACGATTCTATATGTTTCAGTTCATTAATGTTTTCCTCGGAAGCATTATTACCGGGACTGCGTTTCAACAGCTGAACACTTTCCTTAACCAGTCTGCAAACGAGTAAGTTCGTTAAACTTGAGCTGACCCGAACTGAACCGAACTAAAACTGAACTAAACTATGTTAAAACATATAATATCACGTGAGACCCTAATCAAATGTTTCACTTTTTTGTGCTCAGGATCGGCCCTGACTAAAACCGAACTGACTTGAACTAAAACTGAACTGATTTGAACTGACTTGTCTTGAAATCAAAGGTTTTTTGGTACATTTTTGTTTTAGTAACTGAATTGAACTGAACTGAACTAACTTGAGTTAATCTGAACTAACTTGACTTTTAAAGTGAACTGATTTGAACTAACCTTTTTAAAAATCTAATGTCTTTAGTACATTTTTCTTGCAGTACTTGAACTGAATTAACTTGAACTGAACTGTTCAAAAATCTAATCTCTTCCGTACATTTTTCTTGCGGTACCTGAACTGATCTGAACCGAACTGAACTAACTGGACTAAATTGAACTGACTAGAGTGTGGAAATCTAATGTGTTTTGAAATTTTTTTGTTTTTTTTTTTGCAGTATTCCGAAGACAATTGGCGTATCGATACCGATGAAAGCGACATTTTTCATAACATATATAATGGTAGATGGATGGGCAGGTGTAGCTGGTGAAATCTTAAGGTTAAAACCACTCATAATCTATCATTTAAAGAACTCATTTCTTGTAAGAACAGAGAACGATAGAGAAGAAGCAACTGATCCCGGTACTATCGGATTCAATACCGGTGAACCTCAAATTCAACTCTATTTCTTACTCGGTTTAGTTTACGCCGCAGTTAGTCCCATTCTTCTTCCCTTTATCATCGTCTTTTTCGGCCTAGCTTATGTCGTATATCGACATCAGGTAACTTAATTTACTCAATTCTCTATCATCTAACCAACATTTTAAACCATTTTTCGTCGCGAAAATAACAATTTCATTGATTGATTTATAGGTTATAAATGTGTACAATCAAAAGTACGAAAGCGCGGGTGCGTTTTGGCCCGATGTACATAGGCGAGTCGTGATCGCTTTGATCGTTTCGCAGCTGCTATTGATGGGTTTATTGAGTACTAAACATGCTTCTAAGTCTACACCATTGTTACTTGTGCTGCCATTTTTGACCGTTGGGTTTCATATGTACTGCAAAAGCCGGTACCAATCTGCTTTTGTCACTTACCCTTTACAGGTTAGTAATATTTTGAGTACATTTCTATAGGACAACTAAACCGGATTAAACCGAAATTTTTGAATTTAACGGTAACTATAGATTAGATTAACGGTAATTAAAGTGTGATTGAAGTTTCTATGACCTAATCTGAGATTAGTTAAGTTGGGGAAAAATAAAATATATTAATTAAATTAATTGTATATACTAAAATAGATAAAATATTAAAATACCTAAACATAAATTAATTAAAAATATCTAAAATTAATCGATTTTTTCCTTAAAAAAGGAGTAAGCCTAACCAAAATAGGATTTTGTGTCTTTTTTTACTCATAATTTTGGGTTTAATCTAGTAATTTCATTTAAAAATCAGAACCAGCTTAAATATATATATATATATATAGAATTACCTATATGATNTACCTATATGATATATTTATTGAAATCATATATTAATTATATATGATATATTCATTAAAATCAAAATTATTTGAAATTCATTAAAATGTGTATATATATGGTATTAATTGTTGACAAAAGAAAATGGTATTAATTAAATTATTTATCTAAGTAGATAAAAAGACCAAAATGAAATCAAACACTAATTAACCAAAATGAACTAGAATTAATCAAAATGATTGAAAATTTCAATATAATTTCAGTTCAATCCTTTTAAAGAACCCCATATTGCATCAAAATTTCATCAATCCAAACCCAACCAAATTAAATTTTGTTCTAACAAGAATTAAATCTTGTTCAAACAAAACCGAACCAAATTAAATTTAATTTGAATTCGGATATCAAACTCCAAACCGTCTAAACCGAACCAAAAAACAGGAAAATCCAAACCTAATACCTAATGATCCCTAACTTAAAACTTATAATAATCTTGTTTTGTATGTTAATCTTGTCTTCAGGAAGCAATGATCAAAGATACATTGGAACGCACACGTGAACCAAACTTAAACCTCAAAGAGTTCCTATTAAACGCCTACGCCCACCCCGAGTTTAGGGCCGGGGAAGATCCCGATTATATCCCGGCCGTGGACCGACCGGAACCTCACAAGACACCAGAGTTAGTATTAACTAAACGAAGTAGCTCAATGAAGAGTGTTTCTTCTTTCTCTAGTAAACATTGTGACCTTGAATCACCTTAATGCTCTTTTATTCACCATTCTTTAGTTTTTTAAATACTTTTCTTCCATCTTTTATTTTTTGTGATTATTAAACGATTTTTTAGGTCATGGGAAGAAAAAAAAATGTATATATGAAAATATTGTGTATATGGAACTGTGGATAATATATTCAAAAAAAAAAATAGTTTTGATTATTGTTTCATTCTTAAATAGCAATTTAATTATTTATGATGTACGCTTATGATTAAAAGTAATTAATTAGTTTTGTAGAATGTGAATAATTTGATTTTAAAAAAAACTTATAATATAAATTATTGATTGTTAATAAATTTATAGTAATTAAATTTGAGAGTAGTTGCATATGATAATGTAACTTTATTGTATAGCTAATTAACAACTAATATTAAACTGGTATGGAAAAACTTATATCCCTCCGTTTCATTAGATAAAAGAACTTCGATAAATTAATACTCGGTGATTAATAATCACGATAAATTAATATAGTTTTTTGGTACATTAATAGAAATTTTTATCAAAAAAATGAGAACCTCATTTAATTTGAAACCATTTTTTTTTCGTTAAACATCAAATAAAGTTAAATGGATGTAGTATTAAATAAATAATGAGCTAATTTTGTAACAAAATTAATTAATCTCACGAGTCACGATTCTAATTAATAGATTTATCTTTTAAAAATTTGTTAGAAATATTGTGTAGTTTTTTTTATTTTTTCTTGCCATTGTTGGCTATATATAGCTCATTTGAGATTTTATAATTTCTAAGTTCATATAAATTGAAAATGGTAAAATGTATAATATTTGCTACATCAATAATTAGAGTTATATTTTTTTTTCCATCGTAATTAGAGTTATATAGTTTGAAATTATTTTTAAAAAACATTATTTTTGTGTGATAAAATAATTGTTTTCCTTAAATTAAAATTAATTATTAATTTTTTTTGTCCAAAACTATTAATGAATTGTTAAGAACACATCACACATAAATAAATAATTATATAGTTTAGTAATTTTTGTTAATTAACAATTAGCACTTCGCGGGTTAAACAGATATTGACGTGGACTCATCCATTCACTAAAATCTCTCACAGTTTCTGGTGAATTCATCGATCGATCGGAGCAGCGATCAGGGATTTTGCGATCGATATGAACGAGGTTATGACGGCGGGGGACGCAGGCGGATCTTCGGTGCCGTACAATCTGCTTCCTTATAATCTACCTCTCCTCTCTGCCTTTCTTGCCTTCGCCATCGCTCAATTCCTCAAATTCTTCACAACCTGGTCTGTATAATCTTAACCTAGATATAAATCCGATCTTATACGATTTATACTGATTCTGTTTCGTTCTATGTTGAATACAATTCCTAATTGCGGAATCTAGGAAGCGTTTTCTCTTCACTACCTGGTCTATATAATCTTAACCTAGAAATTAATCCGATCTTACGCAGTTTTTACTGATTCTGTTTCGGTCTATGTTGAATCCAATTCCTGATTGCGGAATCTAAGAAGTGTTTTCTCCAATTTGATGAAGGCATTTCTGATTGGCTCTCTTTATCGCTGAATTGATTATATTTTGAAGGCTTTACTGTGCCTGCGTTTTGGTAGAGAAACTTTAACCTAAAATCTTATTTCCTCTTTGGTCATGATTTTGCTTCAGGACGTTAATGTTAAGGTCTTTGCAGCTCTAGTTTTGTTGAATTTCTAGAGTTGATTTCTTATTGCTCATGATTTTTGCTTCAGAACGTCAATGTTTAGGTTTCTGCAGCTATATACTTGTTGCAACTAGGATACATTGAATCTTCAGAGTTGGAAAATGAACAATTTCTGTGCATTACAGATGCATTTAGAAGTAATTTCTCAGTTGTTTTCTGTGTTTGCTAGATCTTCAGGTTCAAAGAAAAGAGATGGGACGCCAAACGGATGATTAGTTCCGGTGGAATGCCTTCCTCACACTCCGCCACCGTCACTGCTTTAGCAGTTGCTATAGGCCTTCAAGAGGGTCTAGGAAGCTCTGCTTTCGCTATTGCAGCTGTTTTAGCATGTGTTGTAAGTTCTTCTCCTCTTGTTTTGTCCCCAAGTATCTCTTATACACTCAATTGCCTTACCAGTCTCTGAAAAGAATTGCTTCCGTTCACTTGTTACTTCCCAAAAAAATTTCTATAAAACTCACATATATATTCATGATGCAAAACTAATGGTTTGGTTAGTTTTTGTAGAGGAATGAAGTTTATTTTCAGTTTGTTATCAACATGTATTAATCACACCACGGCTTGAAATCTTTGAATATGGACATATCTCGAAAACTACACAGCTTGAATCTTACCTTTTCTTTTTGTTCTCCACTTGTTCTGTCTCACGTTGACTTTAAAAGTTAGTTTTAATCCCTTGAGCTGTCTCTGAAGTTCAGATATTCTTAAGATGCAAAGCTAATGGCTTAATTAGTCTAGTAGACGAAAGAAATTGCTTTCTTGTAGAATATTAACACATATTATCTTGAATCTTTTGACATGTACCTTTCTTTTTCTTAAAATCTGCTTCTCAAATTGAGTTTGCAGGTAATGTATGATGCCTCTGGTGTCAGGCTTCATGCTGGTCGTCAAGCTGAAGTAAGCCATAGACAACTTACATTTCCCTTTTCTCAGATTCTCTTATTCTTCTCCTAAAGCTCCTTTTCTAGAGTCTCTTAATCTAAATGAAATCTTAAACCGTAAGTATTTGTAATGCAATGGTTATTTTTTCAGGTACTGAATCAAATTGTTTGTGAGTTTCCTCCAGAGCATCCTTTATCAACCATTAGTCCATTGCGTGAACTGCTTGGCCATACTCCTCTCCAGGTCTGTACAAAAACTCCAAAACTTCATTTATCAGTATTCATTCTAAGCTTTATGTTCTTTTTAGGGAATATGGTATTTTTAGACCTCGAACTATCCCCGTTTAGTGAAAAAAAAACCTCAATTATTAAAATGGTTTTTAAACCCTTAACGTTGATAACGGTTTTTAAACTCTCCCAGATTGTTTAAATCAAAATTAAATTTAAACATAAAACTAAATCATAATCTCAAAATTTAATAAAAAATATAATTCAAATTTGGATTAATTATACTATAATTTCAAGTTTAAATTTAAGTTTAAAAAATCCGGTTATCAAGGTTTAGGATTTAAAAAAACTCGGTTAATCAAATTGCAAGGTTTAGAAAACCATTTAATAGTAGAGATTTTTTTTCACCAAACGGAGATAGTTCATGGTCTAACATATCATAATCCCTTCTTTTTATCAGTAGTATGCGTTGATATATTGAGCTGATTAGCCTCATTAATCAATCTTAAAACCTATTTTAAAATCTGGATTGTGAATTTATGGTCAGATTCAGATCTGAATTTATTGCTTGCTTAAATTGTTCAGTGATCTTTAAGTTCTCTTTAATGTGCTCAATAATGTTAGGTGTGTGCCTTTTTGTTTGTTACAAAGTTAGAATTGATGGTACTTTTTGATAACGTTATGAGTGTTTGGAGCCATTCTAAAAGATATGGGACCTCGTGGTCATGTCAGTATAAGCGCAAAATTGTCGATTTCTTGAGTTTGGGACCGTATCCAAACCCATAACTCCCTAACCTTATCTTGATTTCTCATCCTACGGTCTAAAATTCATCGATTAAAACATGTTTTTAAAAATGTGTAAATTACTGAAATTGATTTTGATTTTGATTTAGGTTTTTGCAGGTGCAATCTTGGGATGTGTGGTATCTTATTTGATGAGGAAGCAAAGCTAATAAGTTTACACATATTCTTTTTAAGAACAGAGCATTAGAAATTTAGACCTCAAAGAAGCTAATTATCATAAAATTTGATGATGGATAGGTACGTGTACGTCTTTACATCCATTTATTATTCTTTTAAATTATAATTAATTAAAATAAAATTAATAAATTCAATAATTGTTTAGTAGACTATTCATGATTAAAAAAAATAGTGTTAGTACGAACTTTTTCTTTATTTCTTTTGGTTTGATATAATTGCCATTTTAGGATAATTATTATGCATATTTGAAATAATTTTTAAAAATACTTATTATTTTTCTCAAATTTAAAAAAATACTTATTTTGAGAATTAATTCAATTCTAATACTTTTATTATTACATTTCTCTTATTTCAATAATATAATTTTAAAGCTATTTTTTTCAGTTTTTTAATAACACCATTTTGGAATTTTACAAATATTTTTTTGACAGAATTTAAACAAACTACTAAATACACTACAACCCAAACGTGTAGGACATAATTTACATGTTTTCCTTTTTTTAAAATGTCAATTTTTATCTGTTGAATTATTGTACTATATACGTCAATTTTTAATATCTGAAAATCAACTTTATTATATTTTAATAAAAAAATTTTGGTCCGTCAATTTAATTCTCCAACCAACTATTTTCCTATTCAAGATTTATAGGTTTGTCATGTAATAAGGATATGGTAGTTACCAGTCCTAACTCAACACATGTGTTTTGCATTTCTTCATTTTTCCTCCATCACACAAAAACTATTTTAATAAAATCCTCTTCACATCTATACCCTCATCTCAATATACATAATCATCACCTTCCATTCATATCTTCCAAGGTCAAAAAAGTCCAAACTAAACCTTCTTAAAAATGTTCTTAAGAGCCGTTGCGGCTGCGTCGCAACCACCGCCTTTAATTTCTCAGTCACCGTCGCAACTTCCCGCCCGTACATTACCGGGATCGTACGGATGGCCGTTACTAGGACCGTTATCGGACCGGTTAGATTACTTTTGGTTCCAAGGACCGGAGAAGTTTTTCAAATCAAGGATTGATAAGTATAAATCGACGGTTTTTCGGACAAATATTCCTCCGACATTTCCGTTTTTGGGGAAAGTAAACCCAAATATTGTAGCTGTTCTTGATGTGAAATCATTTAGTCATCTATTTGATATGGATGTTGTTGATAAAAGAGATATTTTGATCGGTGATTTTCAACCTAGTCTTGATTTTACCGGTGGTATGCGTGTTGGAGTTTATCTTGATACTACCGAACCTAAACATTCTAAGGTTAGTAATTTTTTCTCAAAGTTTTTATATGTATTTTTTTTAAGGGTTTTGGTATTTAAAACTTAAATTATTTTCATTTCGTGAAAAAAATTTGAATCTTTGAAATGGGGTTCAAAACCTTAAATTTTGTTAACCATATTTTTTGTAATTTTGATCTTTGATAATCAAATTTTTTAATCTTAAACACAAAATTAACCAACAATCTCAAAATAAATCCAAAAATACAATCTAAATTTCATATTTGATTTTTAAATTCAATTAAAAATATTATGTTATCAAAATTTGGAAATTAAAAAACGAAGTTACTCAAGTTTTAAAAAACAATTTTGATAGTTTTGAGTTTTTTTTTCAAATAGAATTAGTTTGGTTTTTTTCAATAAGATACTGATTAAAAATTAAAACTTCAGTTTAATTTTGTTGTAGATTTAGTTTTTCTTTCTTTAAAGTCACACCAAATTATACCTTTAAAATTTTTACAAAGTCGAGAAGAAAAGTAATAATAAAAAAAAAAACAATGTGAGAATTTAAAGAACATTTGATTAAATAAAATCTTATTCAGTTGACAAAAAAAAAATCTTATTCAAATAATTTTTGTTACCGTGGTCAATCAGCTCCTTAATCTTTACCAAAAACGTATAATTAATAATTAAAAAACATCGATAATTTTTTGTTTATGAAATTTTAATTTTATTAATATTTAAAACAGATTAAAAGATTCGCAAGTGAAGTATTAAAACGGAGCTCAGAAGTATGGCTACGAGAACTAAAGGCAAACCTCAACAAATTCTGGGAAACTGTTGAATCTGATATCTCTAAAAACGACGCCGCTTCATATCTCTTCCCTCTTCAACAATGCATCTTCAATTTCCTCACTACTTCTCTCATCGGCGTTAACCCTTCAATTTCACCGGAAATTTCAAAAAACGGTTACCTTATGCTTGATCGTTGGCTCGCCGTTCAAATCATTCCGACGACTAAAATCGGTATTCTACAACCACTAGAAGAAATCTTACTCCATTCTTGGGCTTATCCTTTCTTATTCGTCGCTGATGGTTACAAAAAACTCTACAATTTCATCAACGATAACGCCGGAGATGTTCTCCGATTAGGTCAAGAGGAGTTCGAATTGAGTCGCGAAGAAACGATTCATAACTTAATCTTCATACTCGGTTTCAACGCTTACGGTGGATTTTCCGTTTTTTTACCGTCACTTTTGGGAAGAATCGTCGGCGGTGAAGATTCCGATCTACAGGAGAAGCTGAAATCGGAGGTTAGAAAAATCTGTAAATCGCCGGCGGATTTGAATTTTCGTACAGTTAACGAAATGGAGCTGGTGAAATCCGTTGTTTACGAAACGCTGCGTTTAAGTCCACCGGTTCCGTTACAGTTCGCACGTGCGAGAAAAGATTTTAAGTTAAGTTCACACGACGCCGTTTTTGAGGTTAAAAAAGGTGAGCTTTTATGTGGTTATCAACCGCTAGTAATGAAAGACGCAAACGTGTTTAACGAACCGGAAAAATTTAAACCGGACCGGTTTATTGGTGAAACCGGTTCGAAATTACTTGATTATTTATTTTGGTCTAATGGTCCACAAACCGGTACACCAAATGAATCGAATAAGCAATGTGTAGCTAAAGATATTGTTACATTAACCGCAAGCTTGATTATTGCTGATTTATTTCTCCGGTATGATTCGGTTAAAGGTGATGCGTCTAAATTTACAGCGGTTGTGAAACGCTAAAAATAAAATTGGTTTATTTGCAATTATGAAATTAAATAATATTCAATGGGTTCAATAAATGTAAAGTTTTTATTTGCTCCTTATGAAGGAGTATTTTAGTGTATTTTTTTGCAAGGTTAATAATTCGATTGCCTCTGTTTATCTATGCTTATGGTATATTTTCGCTGTCTCCTAAAAAAAATTATTATTATTTTCTGTTTCAATAAAAAATTATTGTTTTTTTTCCATATTTTTAAATTCCCAAAAAATCAATTTAAAGAGTATTGTATTTATTCTCCTATTTCTTCTAATTATAAAAGTGAATCAAGAGACTGTGTTTTTTTTTTCCTCAAAAAAAAAAAGACTGTTTAGTATAAAAATAAAGTGTATAATTCTACAAAAAAAAGTAAGAATTAAACAACAATGAATTTTTAATCAATTATTAATTGTTTCTTAATTATTTTTTGTAAAATATCTAAGAAATTAATCAATCAATTTTGATGGGACAATAAAAACAATGTAATCGAATCCTCGAAAGAAAATAATATAATCGAATTGAAATCGTTTTTAAATTGTATTACATTTTTAACGAATGATAACATTTAACAATACAATACAAAATTATCTACAAAATGATTTATTTGGCATGAAATATTGCATTTAATTTTTATCTCAGATAATATTACAATACAATACAAAATAGACTGGTTTATAAATTTTACGGTAAATAAGACCGACTTCTCATTCATATAATTAATAAAACTGATATGTGGTAAATGTAAAAAAAAAAAATTTATTCCACCGCCTAGCTTTTCTTTCACTAACTTTTTTTTGGCGAAGCTTTACTCTCACTACTTTAGTACTGTTACGTCGACAGTACTAAACAAAAAAAAATAATGTTATGTCGACAGAAATGACGCATGAGTCGGTCCACATAACACAATTATACATCGATTACCACAAAATAAAAAGATAGATAAAACAATAGTCAGCAAAATTCAATTTACTCGAAAAAAGAAACCGACTTTAAAGTACCCTAAAACTTCACAATAAAGATTCCACCAGCAAAAAAAAAAATCTCAAAAACTTCTCCAAAAAAAATCTTTCATTTCCCACAAAAAAAAATGACTTCATGGTTCAAATCAAACCAAAAAGATCCAATTTTTTCATCAACCCATCAAAAAACCCCAAATCTCCAAGAAGAAATCTTACTTCAAATTCCACAATGTAAAACCCATTTAATCGACGCATCCGAAGCAATCGAACTCGCGTCCGGACATTTAAACCTAACTCAAGTCACCGACAACGAAACTCCTTTAGCAATGGTGATTAAAATCGGTCAAGATCTTCAATGGCCAGTGATTAAAGACGAACCAGTCGTTAAACTCAATAGCCGAAATTACCTTTTTACCCTTGCTGTGAAAGATGGAGAGCCTTTGAGTTATGGAGTTAGTTTCTATGGAGATCAAAACGATGTCGTTTTGGTGAATAGTTTGGAGTTATTTGATGATTTCTTGAGGGAAAATTCATGTTTTTCAGAATCTTGTGATAATAAAAAAGTGAAGAATAATGGAATTGATTGGAGAGAGTTTGCACCAAAGATTGAAGAATATAATAATGTTGTTGCTAAAGCTATTGCAGGAGGAACAGGTTATGTTATTAAAGGGATTTTTAAGTGCAGCAATGCTTATACTAATCAGGTTTAGTTAATTAATTTATTAATTATTTAATGGTTTAATTACTTAAATTTTGTGGACATTAATTGGAGTTTTTTTATGATGGTTATATGGTAATTATGTATAGTATATGTGTTTAGTAGATATGATTTGAAATTATTGGGTTTGTTAAGTGTGATTTTTTTTATGTGAATTAAGTTTGATTACACATTGTTAGTAATATTTATTGTTTAGTGACAATATTTGTTACTTATTTTGTGATATGTGTTAGTAATGAATTTTGACGATGATTAGATTTATAATTTAACTCAGCTGAAAATTTTGGTATATAATTTTTTTTGTTGAGTTTTATATTGAAAATTGTGGTAAAAAAAACAAGTGAGGAATAAGTGAATATGTTTAATCGTGTTAAAAAAAAAGTGAATATGTTCAACAATAAAACTATGTCTGATTTTTTTGTGTTTCTAATTGTAATTTTTTTTTGTGTTTTCTAATTAATGAAAAAAAAATTAGGTGCACAAAGGAGGTGAAATTATGATTACAAGTACTAAGGAAAAGAGTAGTTCATCTAAAAAAAATGTGACCACAAAGAAGAATCAAATCAACAAGAATCTTCATAGGTATTTCTTCATTATATAATTTTCATATGATTTTTTTTCTATCTTTTTTCTTACGATCTATATCGCGGTTTTTTTTTGTTTTAACGCGTAAATAGAGTTAGAAAATTGTCGAGCGCGACGGAGAAGTTGAGCAAGACAATGTTGAATGGTGTAGGAGTAGTTAGTAGTTCAGTAATGGCTCCTATTGTGAAATCAAAACCAGGAAAAGCTTTTTTCTCCATGGTTCCTGGAGAAGTTCTCTTGGCTTCACTTGATGCTCTTAGTAAGTTTTTATGAACGTTGTAAAATGACCCCAAATCTATTCTGATTTCGCGTGAAAACTTCAATCTTTTAATTTGGTTTTTAAACCCCCTAATTATTTTTTATTTAGTTTTTTAAGTTCTCCGTTATGGAACAATAACGGAGGAGATAAAAACTAAATCACGAAATGTTAGGGTTTAAAACTTAAATTAAAAAATTGGGGGTTTTCATGCGAAATCGACATAGGTTACGGGCTATTTCATCGCGATCCTTTTTTATAGTTATTTAATGTTCTTTTTATTACAAGGATATTGTTAATGTTTTTTTTTTTGTGTTTTGATGGAAATTAGATAAAGTATTAGACGCTGTTGAAGCTGCAGAGAGACAAACTTTTGCAGCCACGTCCAATGGTGCTTCTAGAGTGGTTAGTGAGAGGTAAGTTTTCACTTTAAAAGCTCTTAAATTTGGACCAATGTTAGTGATTAAATCCTTAAATTTGGTACTAAATGGGTATTTGGTTTTGTTGGTTTTTTTTTTTTAGTTCAAGTAATTGGTTCACCGGTTTCAAAAATGAGTTCTAATTTAAAAGTTTTGGGTTGGTGAAACTTTTGTTAGGTTGGGAGTATGTTTAAGCGAGTCTAAAATATAAATTTGGTCATTATTTTTATGGAAAAATGGTAAAAGAGATCTTGAACTTTGCCTCTCAATTTCAAAAACTAGTTTTCTACATCTTGAATTTTGATAATCATGTTTTTTGAATTAAAATTTATCTTGAATGTAAATTAAATCATAATTTCAAAATTTAACAAAAAATTATAATCTAGGTTCTGAAAAATTATACTATAATTTCAAGTTTAAATTTGGCGTTTCGGTTTAGAAAACATGGTTATTAAGGTCTAGGGTCTAATAAACATGGTTATTAAAGGTTAGGGTTAAAAAAACCTCGGTTATTAAAATTTAGGATCTAAAAAACCATTTTAAAAATAAGGGATTTTTACACTAAATTGATAAAATTCAGGGTCTATTTTATCATTTTGCATGTGTTTTCGTCTTCTTTTGGTTTTAGGTAATTCATTTAATTTTGAATAATTTCAGGTCATTTTGGATGATTTAAGATATGTTCGACAATTTTAAGTTTATTTGGAAAACAGTTTTTGGAGAATTCAAATAACACGGATAATTTGATGAGTTTGGTTAATGTTTCTCGGGAGATTTTCAAAAATGTCCCAATTCAAGCAGTTTTTGCAAAATTGTCCTAACACTAGATTCAATAGTATTATCGGTATACCTTCACAAATTAGGACAAATTTACAAAACTGTCATGGATTATGACATTTTGGATAACTCCTCATGTTGTTTCTTGTTTTTTTTGTTAATTAGTTTGGTTAATGTTGGATAATAGTACATATATACTATTTCATTTATTTTTGTTTAAATTGATTTATGTTATTTTACTACATAATTAGTTTTATTAATCTCATTTATTTTTCTAAACTAAAATAAATCTATATATATATTTTTTAATATAGTTGTAATTTAGAATATTAAATTATTATATTAATAATTTTGTAATCCCTACTTATACTACCAAGTGTTGTGGACGCAGAATCGGTGAGAGTGCAGGGGTCGCGACCAAAGACGTCTTGGACAGTGTTGGCCACGTGGCAGGGACGGCTTGGAACGTTCTCAAAATCCGCAAGGCTTTATGTCCTTCTTCTTCTATCAAATCAGGGATCATAAAATCTGTTCTAAAAAAATAAATATTTCTTCAATTACTTTTTTTAAAAATAATTGTTATTATTATTGTTACGTTTTTTTTTTTACTTTATGTATGTTTATGTTTGTTTTTGAACTGATTTGCAAAAAATGTAGACAATATAAAATATTATTCTACAAAAATGTATGTTTTTTCATGATAATTGTTTCGCCGAATTTAAAAGTGGAAATTCATGAAATTGTAATGTATGAAACTCCAAGTATTAGTTAATCAATATAATATCTATTGAAACAATTTCGTTAAACATAGAACGCTAAAAATCGCCAAAAAAAGCTAAAAATCACTAAAAATCGCTAAAACCGCTAGAAACGCCAAAAATGCTAAAAATCGCTAAAAATTCTTGACAACTTTTTTTAATGCAAAAAAAACACAAACCTAAAAGTAATCATAAAACAATTTCGTTAAACAAAAAAACGCTAAAAATCATGAAATTCCTTAAAATAAAAAACATACATTAATCAAAATAAAATAAACATAATCATCATCATTAAAACACTTATAAATCCATTAATAAAATTAGGATTAAATCCAAAGTTTCCATTTCTAGTAATTGGTCTATGAACCATACCACCTCTTCCTCTTCCACGTCCTCCTTCTTCTTCTCCACCGTGGGCCCCACCGTGACCACCACCGTGGGCTCCACCGTGGCCACCACCATGGCCACCATGGACACCACCTTCGGCTTTAGTAACGACGGTGGTCACGGTGAGGAAAAGTAATATAATAAGGAAGAAGACGGCGAGTTTAACGATGAATCTGCGGCGAGTCTTTAAGCTTCTTCTCATGGTAATATAATTTACACATAAAGACTTATCCTTGATTCTTATGTTATACCTTAGAAGTCCAATATGATTTCATTTTGTACCCTTTTTATTTATTATTAAATTGAAGTGTTTTTTTTATTTAGATAATATAGAATCATAGTTTATTGTGTAATCAAGCAAATCAAAAAACATTGAATAAATATTCCAAATAAATAATATTGTCGGAACAAGGTTGATTTAGTGGCTTCTACTTGTAATTATTTTCTCAAGGTTGAATCTAGGGTTAGGCATTCGGGTATTCATTCGGTTTCGGTTCGGTACTTTCGTTTGGTTTCGGTTAGGTACTTTCGGTTTTTTGGTTCTTCGATTCCATGACTATAGGATTTGTTTTGAAGATTTCAGTTTGGTTCCGGTTCGAGTTCGGATATTTGATTAAAAAAACCCGAAAACTTGAAAATTACCCAAAAAATTGAAAAAATACACGAAAAAATACTTGAAAACCCAAAAAAGTACCAAAAAAAATGGTTATTTTTGGATACCCAATGGATATCAGTTCGGTTCCGGTTATTATCTAATATCCATATATCCCGAATTTAGAATCCAATAGGTACTTTATGTCGATATGGTTTGGTTCCAGATTTTTTTTTTGTTTTGGATTCAGTTTGGTTCCGGATTCTTTTTTTGGTTCGGGTTTGGATCAGTTTTTCGGTTCCAGTTTTTATGTCCAACTTTAGTTGAACCGCAACCAGCTAATGGAATGGAAATTTTTTTTGCAAAATTAACGTTGAATAAATTATCAAAATACTGTAACATTTTATAATCTAGTGGTTAGTAATTTTATAATGTATGTGCATTAATGCACGGGTTTTTAAGTGTTAGATTTAAAGACAATTAAATACTATATAGATTCTTTTTTTGTCAAAAAATACTATATAGATTAATAGCATATATATACTCGTTAAAAGGAAAGTTTCATGTTGAGCATATAATATATATATTGACCAGTAGCAAGTAGTCCAGTGGTTGACTACACCTGCTACTAGTGTCATGTAAGGGGTTTAAACCTCACCTCATCCCTATATGGGATTTGTGGGCTGGCCCGTTGTGGCCCACCAAATATGATGACAAAAAAAAAAGAGCATATAATATATTGAGAAAAAAAGTAAGTATAATTTAAAGAAAATATATATATAAGTGCAAACACTTTTCCTTTATTCTAAACTTCACAAAGGGGAGTCGAATAATTGAGATTATACGTAATTAATATTTAGTAGTGGATTTTTTTATATCTTACATATATTATTTGGGGAGTACAAATATGGAGACCCCCAAATAAAATCATATATTTACATTTTATGTCATTATTAATTGTTTAAAAATATTTATGATCAAATTTAATGTTAAGGACAAATTTGTCTAAAATGATTATAAAATATGGAAATAAAGTCATTATTTAGACAAATAATTATATTAATATTAATAAATATTATTTTGCAATTAATTATTCAAAATAACATATATTATA
>KE151427.1:476656-487297 GCA_000411095.1 Aethionema arabicum
TTTGTATTAATTGTTATTTGATAATGGGGAAACAAATAATATTAAAATCTTATTTTACTAGTTGTCTTATATACCTATATAATATATTTATATACCATATTTATTAATTTATAATATTATTGGGACCATAATTACATAGGAATTTCAAAATAAATTATTATCTTATTATTTTATTAAATTTTGGTAATTTTTACACTGTCCCAAATCGGGACCGAAAGAATTTATTAATTTATCGTGATTATTAATTTATCGAGTATTAATTTATAATATATGTTAGAGTCAATGAAACTTTTCTCTAAATTATACTTACTTTTTTCTTAATATATTAAATCATTGACCTTGAATAAAGATTCTCGAACTTGGGCCTGTTGGGCTTAGTATCTCACAAACTCAAAATTGGGCTTAAGAAATGAAATTGAGGCCCAATTGATCAGCAATTCGCAATTAGGGTTAGCAGCTAACTTCTTCATTTTCATCTTTTGTCTCTTGCGATTTCAGTTTCTTTTCTCTCTGGAGACACCTTGCGAATTTTTCTTTTTCCGATCATCCATGGCTTTGATGCTCTTTCCTTCGGTGATTGATGTCTCTGCCGACATTGATAACGCAATGAAATTATGAATTTCTTCTGTCTTCAACTTCTGGTAAGTTCCTGAGCTTGTTATCTACCTTTCTTCATCGGTTCTAATCCCGTATTGTGTAATATTTCCATAGATCGGAGATTAAACTCACTCCAACAGCTTCTGATAACCCCGAAACTTTCTCATTAGGTAACAAAGATGCATAAGCGTTTAAGTCTTGGTTATGCAAGTTCATCATATCATTTTTCAGTGTCTTTCTGTTCTTAGGGTCAATGTTTTCGTCGCAATTTCATTTCTTTGCATCTATACTTTACAGAAGTGGTAAAATGAGTTTTATAATGACAAATTTTGTATGCACCTGTATAGTTTTTGGTTCATTTTTTTTTTAAATTGAGGCCAATCTGTTTGTTTGTAGCTAATGTTTATTTGATTTAGTGCAGGTCAAGCCTGAAATAGTCAATTGGCCAAAAAAATGAAAGACAAATATTTTACTGGTATTTCATTTGAAGGTAAATGTAACTGATTGCTCGGTGAGATGAGTGTTCTAAGACAGTCATGGAGGTCCTCAACAGACCAACTCTTTTGACGTTTACCCTCTGAAATTCTGATCCTCTCAACCTCTCTCATGCAGGTAACCTTCTTTCCTTCTCTCAGTTTTTTTTTGTTGCTCTGGGCAGATCTCTAAATTGATAGGTTTTGGGTATCGAATGAAACGGTTTAGGGTTTTTAAGGGGGCCTACATTTACTCTAGAGAGGGATTTAAGCTTCTGATCGATATAACACAATCAATTTAGTGTCATATTGGAAGTCCACTTAGCGTTCTATCTTAAAAATTGTAGGGTTGTATCCAAATTTCTTTTTTGGCTCGATTTTGAAGACGATTGTCTTATATACCTCATGTCTTAGTTCTTGATTTCGAAGCAATCGTTTAGTTTGATCTTATTGTAGTTATCTTCTTTTTTGTTACATCATTTGTAGCTTGATTGATGACAAGGACACCCTTTCTTCAGGCATTATGAAGAAAACCGAAAAAAAAATTTCTCCGACAATAAGGACTGTTTGTACTAGATCATCGGCAAACTCTGGATCAGCATCACAAGAGACCCACGGTTTAAGGAGGTCAAATCGGGGTACACAATTTAAGAATTCGGTATCTCCAGCTTCCAGCACCAGAAAATCGGGAAGACTGGAAAAACAAGCTCCCTCACCTGCTTCAGTTAATAAGAAGTCTAGTAGAATGGAGAAAAGGAAAACACCAACTCCTTTGGGGAAGTCTGAAAAGGGGAAGAATGCATCCTCACAGAATTGCAAAGGATCCGATAAGTCTGGCACTAATGGATCCACTTCAGCTGGTATTAAAAAGAAAAACAGTGTGGAAGGGTCGACAAATGAGATCAAGCAACACAAGCCTGCAATGACAGGTAGAGCTTACAGGGCCTTGTTTAGACGACAGCCTAAGAAATCTGAGGCATTAGGTAATTTCTTGCATGTGGAGGAAGTAAATGCTTCTTCAACTGATCATCAATTAGTAGCTGCTGATTTTTTCCCCCGATTACCTGTAGGTAGTGCTGATACTCAAGAGAGTGACACAGATGCTCTGCCCCACACAAGTTCAGAATCTAAAACACTGCTAGTTGGTGAAACTAGTTTAGAGAAGGGCACGGATTTTCCCTTAAAAATAGTAAGAGACGCAGAAGAGATGGTACTAGGTGCATCCTTCATGGAAGCAAGTAGAGATGAAAGTGTTAGAAGTCCATCATCAGCGAATTTGGAGTTGCAAAAGGTTCTGCTTGATGAAACTAGCTTAGAGACAGAAGTAAATTTTCCCTTGAAACGAAAAAGGGACAGAGAAGAAATGATGGACGCGTCTTCCACTGTTGCAAATGGAGATGACCATCCTATGAGTTCTGATGGGGTTACTCCATCTCTATCTGGCTGTAAAAACAATACTCAACCTGACATCTGCAGCCAATGTGAAAAAAAGCAAAAGTAAGAAAATTTTGACGTTATATGTCTTTTGAGGCAATCTGGTAACTGCTTTCCAATATAATTGAACTTTGAACAAATCATTATGCTGTTTGCTATAGTTCCAATAGGATGTTGTGATTCTTATGTGAAAAGCTTTAATACGTTGTTTACTGTGTTGTAATTTTAGCTGTACAAATATTTTTGAAGGGTTAACCAACATGATTCTGAAGAGCTGAGGGATTGTTCGTGCACTGCACAGCCTGGTCAAGAATCTGATTATGCAGCACAGGTTAGACTACTCCATGAAAAGTTGCTTGTAGATTCATTAGAATAGCTGTTAAACAGGCTAAACTGACTTATCGATTAATTGTAAATTGTAAATTTTGCATAAAATTAGGGCAGTGGAGAAAATGGACCTGGTACCAGCAGAGACTGTGAGGAACCGATGCAGAATATGCAGCAACGTGGATCATATGACGGAAAATTGTACCAGGAGTATTGGGTTCCAGTACAGCTATCAAATATACAGGTGGAGCAATATTGTGAAACTCTCCTCTCTAAAAAGCTAGCACTTACTGTTTCGTCAAAGATGCCTGTTGGAGGTCCCGAAGATGTTCTCATTTCAGTAAGAAAAGTAAGTTAATCTGAATAACATATTCTTTTTTTACTTTAGTGTGCTTGTGCCTTAAAATCCCTAGTTAACAGAAAGCAATAAGATAAGTCAAAATAATTTAAACAAGATCACTGCATTGCTGCCAAAAAGACATATTTTCTGTTCCATTCTTGTAAGAGGATTGTCACATACGCGCAAGTACTGTTAGTCAGCAGCACATTTTCTCAATAGTCCAATTTTGTTGACAGATCTGTGACCATCCATATGTTATGGATTCCTCTTTGCAACAACGGCTGTTTGACAAGAAATTGGAGCCGGCTGAATTCCTGAATGAAGGTATCAATGCGAGTGGGAAGCTTCACCTACTTGATGCAATGCTTACTCAGATAAAAAGGAACGGTTTAAAAGCAGTAGTCTTCTATCAGGTGCACTCCCTTAACTTATTATTGAGGATTGCTATGTTTGTCATGTTTATGCTAGTTGTCAATTATTTTTGCATTTACAATTTAGCCTGGAATTCTGTCGTATTGTTAAAAATTGAAATGGTTAAATTGAAGTATGATTGATTTCATGTGAAAAATTGTAGAGTAGCTATCATCTTGCATAGAATGTTGTATTAGTTATCTTTTGTCCTCTTTATTTGTTTGTAGCTATGTCTTACAAATAGCGTTCAACAGGTTGTGGTTGGTAATATTCTCGAAGATTTCGTGGCTCAGAGATTTGGTTTGAAATCTTATGAACGCATAGAACGTGATGTCCTATTGCCAAAGAAATTGACAGCATTGAATAGTTTCAACTTGGAGAGCGAAAGATTTGTTCTGCTGTTGGAAATGCGTGCTTGCACTCAAAGCATTAAACTCTCACGGGCTGAGGCTTTTATTCTTTTTGAAAGCAGCTGGAATCCATCGCATGAGTTTAAGCTCTTGGAGAAGATAAGGTTTGATTCACTTTCTGAAAGTACTAAAATATTTCGGCTGTACTCAATATATACAGTTGAAGAAAAAGCCTTGATTCTAGCTAGGCAGAATAAGCCTGTAGAAAATCCAAACCGTTCTCTCAGTCATGTACTGCTCATGTGGGGAGCTTCACAACTTTTTGATAAGCTGGCTCATTTTCACAGCAATGAAACCCCAGATTCGGGAGTGCCATTTGAGAAATCTATTGTGGATGGTGTGGTTGAGGAATTTTCGTCCATACTTTCTTCCAAAGCAGGAAATAAAAACAAAGGCAAGCTGTGTCTACTATTGGAAGCCAGGCATGCTCAGGGAACTTACAGTACAGATTCTACTCTATTTGGTGAAAAAAACGTCAAGTCATATGATGAGGATTGCCCAAATATATTTTGGACAAATCTGTTGAGTGGGAAGAATCCTGTATGGAGATATGCTTTAGTTCCCCCCCAAAGGAACAGAAAAAAAATACATTATCTTGAAGATTCCGAGGGGAGTGCTCAAATTAGCAATGATGAAATCACAAAGAAGCGAAAGAAAGCTGCTGACAATATCACTGGCATTGATGAAAGAAAGGCCTGTGAGAAGGATCCCAATGGTAACCAGTTCATTTTCTTACTACTACAATGTTCTTTAAATCTGTACTCACTTCATTAATGTTTCTCTTGCAGGGGCTTCAGAGATGCCTGAAGTTCCAGCTCTGCTGTCATCACCTAGATCTACCTCTGGTTTTAGCAGCATATTAAATGAAAACAGTAGCATCTCTGGAATTCCAGAGAATATGCTAGTTAGCACTGGTCGGGGACAAATACCATATGAATCACAGAAGAGTCTCCATGATGTATTAAAGCAGGAGATCCCAAAACTTTGTACAGTTTTGCATCTTTCAGTAAGTGGCTTTTTCTATCTGCATAACTTACTTCCAATTTTACCTATGCATATATCAGAGATTGTAGCTGGAATAATTGGCTCATTTTCTGTTACTGGGAAACACAAAATCCCCTATTTTAACTTTTTTTCATTCCTCAGAGCCTATTTGATTTCTTGTTAATAGACATTTTTCTCCCATTAAATGTACCATTGCTCTGTTGGAAACTGAGCAACTGTTGCACATCTTAGAAGATAGTTATGTAGCTCATATACTTCATGCCTTATTGAAACAAATCAAGACTGTCTCTTCTGATTGGTCCACATATCAATTTTTTCAGGAAGATTGGAGACGCATGGTTGAAAAATTTCTTGAATATGTTATTAAAAATTACCGTGTCTATGAAGAGCCAACCACAACATTGCAGGCATTCCAAATTGCCCTGGTATGTCAGCATTCACATTGTTTCCTTTCTCATACCCTTCGTCATCTGCTTTTTCTTCTGCATATTCTCTACATTTGTGGAAATACATTCCAATACTGAATATGTTACGAATGCACTTTCAGATTTGGGTTGCAACTTTGTTGGTACAGCAAAAACTTAGCCACAAAGAATCTCTAGCGTGTGCAAAATCTAAATTAGCATTCAGTTGCTCTAAAGATGAGGCGGAGTATATGTATTCTATCTTGTATTGTATGAAGAGTAGATTTTTGGAGGACACGCAAGGTTTGCAGATGGATTACTTAGGCTCATCAGCTAAAGATCTCGAAGAGACTAAAAGCTACATAAAAAAGAAATGCAATAAGCAAGCGCAAAATCTTTTACAAAAACACGAGGAGCAAAAGATGGAGCTGGCAAAATTGAATGATGAGAAGAAGGAGGAACTGGAAAATAGAAAAAAAATTCAAGCATCATTAACTCGTATTCATGCACGGGCAAATCCTCAAAGTCAAGTGGATGATATAAAGGAGCTGGATCATGATTATGACTTAAAGTTTGATGAACTCAAAAGCGAAATGGATGGACGCCTTAAAAGCTTAGAGAAAATGCATGAAGCTGCAAAGAAAAAGTTGACTGAGTACGAAGCCTGTTGGATTGGTCGGATAGAGATTTGGGCTCAAGCTAAATTAAGTGTCCTGGTTAAGGATAACAACAACAAGCATTCTGGTGAAATGTGTTCATCAAACACTTCCAAAAATGCTCTTGATGCACACACATTTAATGATGCATCTGATCAGGTTACCACCCGCTTCTGTGTACCTTTATTCACTTAATTTCTAGATCTTTGTAATGTATACTCTGGGTTTCTTGCAAAAATTACGGCGCTGATCAAATGTACTTTTGCTTCTGAAAATTTATTTTTGTGGACAGGCTGATCAAGATATAAGCCGCCTACCTTCTTCACCGGGTGGAAATCAACCTAACCCAGCAGCAGTACTTCTGGGCCAAAACACTGAAGCAGCAACTGAGTTTAACTCAGCTGAATCAGAAACAGTAGAGACTGTTCGATTTGTTGCATCTACTCAGGTACTTAACTGCCTATATTGGAGATTTTCTCCTTTGCTGGTTTGAAGTTCTCAATATTTGTAGCCTATTCTAGAATTCCTCTGTGAAAAAGTGGTTATAAATCTGGTCTCATTTTTGCCTCGTATATTGATTTACTGGACAGGATGAGCACGTTACATGTCTTTTGCCATCTTCACCAGCTGGTAATCAGCCTGATCCAGCAGCAAACATAGAGGACCAACAAAATGTACAAACAGCAGCTGAGCCTCATACAACTGGATCAGATGTAATGGAGATTGATGATACTGCAGTATCAGATCAGGTACTTGTCTACTAAAGATTGTCTTTTGTTGGTGTAAAGTGGTACATTCTTGTAATGGAGATTGATGATACTGCAGTATCAGACCAGTTGCCAATTTTGCTTCTGAAATTGATTTTTTTGGACAGGATGCTCGGGATATATTTCCTCTTCCATCTTCGTTTGTTGAAACACAGCCTAACTTAGCAGCAGACATTGATGGCCAAAATATCGCAACAGGGATGCAGATTCTCACAGATGGATCAGATGCAGTACTAATTGGTGGGGCTGCTATCTCAGATCAGGTAGTTACTGCTTCTGTTCGAGACTTCCTCCTCCGTCGGTTTATCTTTTTAATTCTGTATAAGGCTTTTCTTTAAAATATCACAGAAAACTGCTATTAATTATCAAATATTGTATCTGCTTATGAATTTGGGTTTGTGCAGGCTGCTCAGGATGCATCACATCCACCTGACTCGGCAGTTAACTCGGAGGGTCAAAATAATTCAGCAGTAGCTGAACCTCAGACAAATCGATCAAATGCATGTGAAGTTGAATTAGCAGCAAGTGCTCCTCAAGTTATGCAATCAACCTTTGCAAGTAAGTAACTTTATGCATCGAGTAACTTAGCTACTTCCCAAGCTTCTGACATTTTTATCCCTTGTCTAGATAACCTTGGAGGGCTTGCCCATGAAAGTATTGTGTATACATCAGCAAGTGTTACAGCTCATGTACCATCATCACTTCCCAACACTGCTACGGTGCAGAATACCGTTCAACCTGCTCCTCAGATACCTTTTCCTTTGTTCACCGATCCATTTCTGTATGAACTGGAGAAAATGCGCAGAGAAGCAGAAAACACAAGGAAAACACATGATGATAAAGTTCGTTCTCCTAATTCTCAATTACACCTCTAATTTTGTTTTCTTTCCCCTAGTGTGTTCATTGATTCATTGCTTTGCAAAACAGAAATCAATTTTGAAGGCTGAACTCGAGAAGATACAAAACGAGTATCAAAGAAAGTTCCAGGAGCTAGATGGGGAGTATAACACTAGAATGATGGACATTGAGACGAATAAGAAACTAATTTCAATGAGCAAACTCTTGGCAACTGCATTCATGACTAAATGCACTCCTAGGAACGCATCTCTAAGGGGTAAGTGAAAATTTTATTCATTACAAATCATAGAAGTGAAAGAGAAAAGAAGCGAATTGATTTAGTTAGGGATGGTGGCGAAAAAACTCCTAAACTATCCGTTTTTGGGGGAACAGACCCTAAACTATTAAGTTGGGAAGAAACCCCTAAACTTTGATTTTTAGGCCAAAAAAAACACTAAACTATCAAGTTGGCGAAAAAATCTCTGAACCTTGTTTTTGGCGAAAAACCCCGCCAATTAATTTGACTGTTAAATTACCGTTAGTATCTAATTAAAAATGAAGCTTTTAAACTATAAAATTTTAATTTTAATTAACCACAATTATTAAGTTTTAATTTTATTGTTTAAACACATCGTCTTATTTAATTAAATACAAACAACAATTTATCTCTTAAATTAACAGAGAAGTTTTTTCGCAAAAACAACAAAGTTTAGAGCTTTTTTTGAACAAAAACCAAAATTCAGAGGTTTTTTCGTCGCCATGATAATTTAGGGTCTGTTTCGTTAAAAAGAGATAGTTTACGCCGCCATCTCATTTAGATATAAAGGCAATGGAACTAATATAATTACACTTTTGTCCAGGTAACGTCAACTCAACTCATCAGCTAGCACAAGTAGCAGCACAAATAAGTGCACAAAGAAATTATACAAGTATTTCTCGACCTATGACCGCCCCGGTGCAGCCTCCTCCTCAGCCATCTGTGCCTTCGATCCCTCGTCCTCGCTCCATCCTCTGCCCCATGCCTCAACCAAGACCACCTCCTCCTCCTCTTATCTCAAACACGGCTCCATCTTCATCAGCTTCCCTGGGACACGCAAGAGTGCGGTTACCGGCCCCGCATTTACAGTCATCATACATATCTTCTTCAATTCCCATGGCCACCCGACCAAACTCAACGGTGTCACTTCCTCAGGGAACAACAACTAATGAAAGCTCACGTATTGGTCTGCAGAGAGAAGAAGATGATGTTGTTTTCGTTTCTGACGACGAGTGATTATCGAGTTTGAAAGAGGTGTAGGGTAGTAAGTTGTAGTTGTAGAGAGATGTATATGTGAATAGGAATCACTTAGGTTTTTCATCAGATGTGTAAAACATTGATGAGCATTTTGCTATTACTAACTGTTGAAGACCAAATTAATCGGATTCATTGTAATTATGTGTGGTTTGGAACTTATTTAACGAAATATTAGGCAATCTGATTTCTTTTCATTTTTTTAGGAATCTTAGACGAAAATAAGTACAGAGATTATGGGGAAATGATCCTCAATTTTATCTTTTTTTTTTGTGAAAAATTCTCAAACTTTTTAATTTAGTTTTTTAAATCATAATTTTTTCATATTTGGTTTTTTAATCAGTAAACATTAATTTTTGTAAAATTTTTCATGTTTAAAATCTGATATCCGAATATTCGAAGCCATTGGTTTGACTAACGAAAAAAAAAAGAAACGAGCGAAATCTAGATTTATAAAAGTGTTTAATTTTCATGAAGAACATAGAAAAAAATGGGTGATTTTTGCATAAAATCGAGACTTTGAGATTATAACAATCTTTTTTTTATGTTTTCATCGATTTTTTTGTAAAAATTAACGGTTTACTGACATAAGAAGTTAAAAAACCAAATTGAAAAAAGTTGGGATTTAAAAAACTAAATTAAAAGATGAGAAATTGTCAAAAAAAACATCTCAAAGTGCTATATTTTCATTTTTAGCACCCTTCATTCCCTTCCAAATGAATGGACCATAATACCCTTGTTTACATACGGTTTACATACGGTTACATACAGTTTACATACGGTTTACATACGGTTTACATACGGTTTACATACAGTTTACATACGGTTTACATACAGTTTACATACGGTTTACATACGGTTTACATACGGTTTACATACAGTTTACATACGGTTACATACAGTTTACATACGGTTTACATACAGTTTACATACGGTTTACATACAGTTTACATACAGTTAATAATTTTAATAATTAAATGACATAAAAGGGTATTTTTGTCCATCTAGGAATCTAAAATGCCATTTTTGTAAGAAATGTCATTTCAGTGTCATTTTTGCTAAAAAACTCATTAAAGTGTCTTTTTTGCAAATCCCCCTAAAAAGATCGGAAGATTTTCTTATCAAAACATAATAGGTTAGAAATCATTTCACTACTATTCCATAAATAAATAAGATAGTAAAAAATAAAATATATTTATTGACTCAAATACAATGTTTCATCTTCCAAAATTTAATTAATTCTACAATATGGGAAAAAAAAATAATTAATCTTATAAATAAACAAATTTTATGGATAAAATACAAAATGTTATACTATTAAATAAATTAGTGTGATCCCATATAAAATACTAAAGACAATTTAAGTGATAAATGATGTATAAATACTAAAGCACCATCGGAGAAAGTAGGTAAGGTCGAGAAAAGTTGTTGAGTCATGCCGACAGGCGTTATGCCAGCCGGCGAAGAAGTTATGGTAGCCCTTAATGATCCAAAAATCGTCATTAATGAAGAGGAAGCAGTAATCTCTCCAAAAGTCAAGCCTAATGAGTCGCAAAGTGAAGAAAATCCAAAATCTAAAGAAGTGGGGACCGCTTCCCACCCAACAGTCGAAGATTCCCGACAAATCAAAACCCCACTCGAAAATCAAAAGTCAGCTCCAACCTCATCCTCGTCGCAGCAAGGCACGAG
>KE151431.1:4955-15902 GCA_000411095.1 Aethionema arabicum
CGATGGCAAGCCCAGAAAACACAAAAGCTTCAAATTTTTGACCTAAAATCCTAGCCGTCTATAAATAGAGGTGGGATATCTTCAGCAAGGGGATCCGTCGTTCGTTCACCAGACCCAAGGCTCTCAGTTTGGTTCCAGAAGATAGGATTCGAGAGGATCCATTCCTTCATCAACCGTTCCCCATCTTGCTTTTCTATTGTTTCTTCTCTTTGTTCTTCTAATTTCTTGCACTTTCATTGTAATAACTCGTTTTAGATTCAATTCAGTTTTTAGTTTTCATGTCTTCTATTTTATTCATGCTTTGTTTTATTTTCAATATGTTTGAGTAGTTAGTAGTTAGGCTTAGGGTTTGTAGGTGATTGCGATCACGGTTACACACAAATAGACAACCTATCATGTACCTTTGCCTAACGATTGTGTGTAATGCTTAGATTAGTTGAGTCAACTAGTTCTATGATATTAAATGATTCCTAGATTGAGTGAAAGCCGCAGGTAGGAAGCATTGGATAATCGTTAGAGTGAGCGATTCACATAGGTGACTCGATAGTCGAACCTAGGAATTCGTAGATTAAGCCTGATTGAATTACTACGTGTTAGTAGAATTGCGATTCCTCATGAGAGTGACAGAGTGAGGCCAGTATCGAACTCCTGCTTAGCAAAGGGACCGCGATAGTCGCACGAGAGTGGGCCGGTTCAATATTTAACCGTGGAGTCTAGGTTGTTAGGATATAAGTCTGAATAGTTGTCTGACCAAGCATCGCATGATCCGTAGATCCCTAAGCTTAACGTTTTTAGTTTATTGAATTCTAATATTTTATTTTCGTTTGTCTGTGACACTAAAACCCCCAATCTTGTTCTAATCGCTTGTTTAGCACTTTAGTCCCGTGGATCGACCCTTTACTTACTGCAACACCCCTTGTGGTCGGGAAGTAGAAGTTTTAGAAATTTTAAAGTTAGTCACATCGCATATTAAAACCTCGTTGTGATCACTCCTCCAGGTGGTGATTTGTCCTGATAATTCAGTTGAGTCTCCTCTTCCTTCCCTCCTTGGTAGGGATTCTGGGGTGGATGGTTTATTGATGCGGGGCTTGGTGATTTTCGGTGACACATTTGAGGTATTTTTGGAACGTTGTCTCCCTTCTGATTGGACTACGTGATCTTTCTCCTTTCGTAGGTTTTCTCTTGGGGTGAATCGTCTGGCTTGTATCTGGTGCCTGAGGTCTTGGTTAGTATCCGGTACTCTGAGCGTACTTTTTAGACGGAAGGATCTGTCCTCGTTTCTTGGATCATTTGGTTGGTCATTTCCCAAGTTCCTCATGCCAAAAGGATTCTACTGGTTATTTTTTGCGAAAAATAATCTTTGTTTCCATCTAATATGAAATTGCAAAAAACATTAACATATCTAAAACATTCAACATGCTTTGCGTTTAAACATTGAACATGCTTAAAAATGGTGGAAATGTATTTTTAAACATTCACGACTAGAATGTCCTCAGTGACCACTCATTCTTCATGTTACTCGTGGTTATGATAGTTGAGGAAAGCTTCACAACATTTTTCTAGTATCCGTAACATCTGATTGCATATACTATGAGCTCATTTCGTTCACTCACCATTTTTATCTATTTGATTTTACCGTGAGCTTCGGAAGCTCGTAAACCCGAGATGCTACTATCTTCCTCTTAGTTGTCATCATTCTATTTAATTTTTGAATGGAAAATTGTTTCTTTTAGATTTTGTTTTTGCAATACTAATTTCTTAACAAAAGAAATTATAGTTAGATAAAATTTATGCTAATTTGCCACTCAGCTTCGCAAGGGTGGCGTTATTACCGACTCTTCTTGTGTCGAACCAAGTTCTTCAATTCCTCATGTGTTCTAGCTAGCATGTTTACGATTTTCGATCAATATGTAATTGAGTTAGGCATAAAAAGGTAAGCGTAGATATGAGCAGTGCCTTGCAAGGTGACAGATTGTATCCGTATTATCCCTTTGATTTGGTTTAAACAGAGTCGATGGAAGAACAAAACATTTTTGTACGGCGGTTAAGACCGTCTGGTAGCATGTGCATAGGTTTCTCACAAGCATTTACTGATCAGTTTTTGGTTCTTTCTAGCTGACTTTTTTTTCTAATTTTGGAAGGTAGCCAGCTGTAAAGTTGACTTAACAATACAGGAATCAATCTGAGATCTGAAGAGAGTAAGTAAAATCAGAATAATACAACGAATCTGAAATGAAAAGGAAAAATCAATTTCGATTAGTGTTTGGTCTAAAACAAAGAATAAATACATACACATAGATGGCAGATAACACACTAAGTGTAACAGACTTAAAAACAAAGCAAATAGAAACAAGAAAGTGTAATTATTCACAAACACACTTTATTGCTCTCAGATCATATCAAGTGACGATCAGAGCTTAGTGGTATACTTACAGTCCTGCCGCGTAACGTTGCGATTTGAAATAGAGATGGTGAGATCGCAAGATGAAGAAGATTGAACCTTGAATTTAAATATATTCAGAACGCTTACTTTTCCAGAAACCTTCACGAAGGTGTTAAGCGGGATGACGCCAGCCATCACATCAGACAACAGCTGTGATTCAGAGAGTAGTCGATCCGCCATGAGTGTCAGCGTTAGGTTCAGGGTCTGCATTTGCTGCGACTCGATTCGTCCTGCTGGAAGAGGCGCTTCACCGATTAGTTCCCCTCTGTAATTTAGTAACGCCGATGATGGATTATATTTAAATCCGACGCGGTTAGGGTTTTTGAGGGAGACATCGACATCGAGTGTTAGGTTTAGGAGAACTTTCAAGTTCAAAGCGTCCACCGACACACGTAGCCGATCTACAGTCACAGAATCAACGGTAGTGACTGGGCGTTTAGGCTTAAATAGCGTTAGGGCTAAGATGAGGAAAACTATAAAAATGAGGATGAAGACGGCAGTGAAGCAGAGACAAATGTTGCGGCAGCGTTTTCGCCCTTTTCTGTTGCTACCGCCAGATTGCGTTTCCATCGCAGCGTTTGTCTTAGACGCATCTTCCTCTCTGATTATTGGCTTTTCCATTTTATCAGCTGATTTAGTTGATCTCTCTCTATCTTCTCCGCCTTCTTCGGCCTTACGCTTTGTACTTCTCTTGCGGTTGTTTCTTTTTCTTCCTATAAAGAGGGGATTTTTTTTTTTTTTTGTAAAAGACTATAAAGAGGGGAATTCCTATACACAGCTTACACTTCCCTTTTATTTTCTTTCTTTGAATTTGATTTTCCATGTCATTTTAGTCTCCAAGGATATTAAATAGAAGCACAACGCCTACCTAATACTTGTACTACTGCTTAGTCATTGGTATTTTTGTTGACACCCATTTATGGTGGTTTTGTTGTAACTTGTAACAAATAGTAAGTCAACTCAAATTGCTTATATAGAGATGTTGATGGTGTGTGCCAATATTCTATTTAAGAAAACACATTTGATTCGATTGTGATCAGTTATATTTATAAGAAAACTATGTATATCTAAGGACCCCATATGAAATTTAGACCAAGCATGAGATTCAATTATATATGTAGAGAGAACCGAAATATTTCTTAAGAGGCATTGGTGAGCTTGAATTTCAATGGCCTAAAACCATGAGTTAAGGAAATCTGATTAATGGAAAAAAAATCATAAACCTTTTACTGAATGTGCTTTGATATATTGAATTGGATGGGAATAATCTAAGTATGGTAACACTTCAATTGCATAGGAGATTAATAATATGTTGCTTGACAACATCTTCAAAAAAAAGATCGTGGGAAAAGAGATGTCAAGAAACAGTGGAACTTAAAAACTTAAACTTCAGCCCACAAAGGCACAAATAAAGTCTTGAAGAGCCTTGTGTTACCTAACTAAAGAGCTCCCAAGGCCACCTGATTCGGATTGGAGCACTTCTATTTACACTTTGATTCCACCCATTGATTCAGATCCAGCAAAGGCCCGCAACGCAAACCAAAGAGGAGATAACAATACAAGCCAAATAGTACAAATAGCCTCTCTCCAATCTAGTTAGTATACGAGCATCTTTCTTCTATAAGTAGACTATTGAGAGTTGGGGTGGGCGTTCGGATTTTTCAGACAATTTGGTTTGGGTTTTTCGGATTTCAGAGTGTTTGGATTTTAAACTTATTTCGGTTTGGCTCAGTCTTTTCATGTTTCACGTCTTTTGGAGTTAAAAAAAGTCGAACCATTCAGATTTTAAAGTTTGGATCGATTTGGATTTCAGATGGGATCAAAATCATAATAAAAAAACAAACAGAAATTATGCTTATGATTTTTCAAAACATTATTTTTTTATACGTTATGTTTTTTAATCTACATGGTTTTGAATATAATTAATAATAGTTTTGTTTTTATTTTAAATTTAATCAGATTTTTCAGGTTATTCACATTATTCGGGGTTGGTTTGAATTTAAACCGAAACCGAAACTAAAAAAATTTAGAATCGTTCGGATTTTAAAAAATTTTGGATCGGACTCGGTTCGGAATTTCACAACAGTTCGGATCGAATCAATTCAAATCGGATAAAATATTGTCCAACCCTAATGGAGAGTATTTCAGTTTATTTTAGTGAATTAAAATTAAAGGATTGTTACAAATGACTATTTAACTTAAACAGCCGTTGACCAAAAAAAACTTAAACAGCCATACATGGAAACCAAAATCTATGAACATAATATATGATTGCAACCAAAATATTGGGCGATAATAGACTGCAACTAAATTTTGGAACTCCGTATAGGGACGTGAGATAAGATATCATATTTTCACGATAAACACATATATTTTGGATTTCCTATATAAGAAATCAATTGATTAAAGTAATAAATGGTCGGTTCGTACGTGGAGGAATATGAAAATGCATATAATATTTCTTTTGTCAACAATTGCATTAATTGTTACACAAGATGAATGGAGATGATTAAATAATAAAGTGAGGTTGGAGGTAGAGATCAGGAATCACATCCCTTTCGTTGATATCGTGTGAGAATAACGTGGGCAATGCCCAATTGACTATCAACGTTTGCGTCTTTGTCTGGGCCCATTTCATAATCTACATGTTACGACTTATAGATCTATATCTACAAAATCTGTTCTCGGTAATAGTTTAGTTTTACGTGATCTAAAGCTTTGAGTTTGGTTTATTGACCTGCAATTTTTGTAGTTGAAAGAGATCTCCGACTTTAAACTTTGAAATGCTCTAGAAAATTTTCAAATTAAATAGAGATCAATAATACGTGGATATAATTTATTTTTGGGATTATATATTTTTAACTTTGGACTGTGTTTATGGAAATTGTTGGAGGTGGAGTCCTCCCAACAGCCATAAAAAGCCCATCAGAGATTAAAAGATTACTATTTGAAAACAACTCCAATGAGAGGTTTTAGAGGGGTTATTAACAAAAAAATTAAAGGGATTAAAGCAAAAGAAACCCTGAATTTCGACTATTTTGTAAAAAAAACCTTCAACTTTGAAAATCCGTTTTTAAACCCTGAACTTTACTAATAACGTTTTTTAAATCCTCAATTTTACTAATGACTTTTTTATACTCTAGACTAAATTTTTTTGCTAACACTACTAAATATACCCGTGAATTATATTAAATAAAACACTAAATTTAGTAAAATTTTAGTGTCATTATGTACTGATGAATTCTAGTGTTAGTTTTAGTGTTAACACTAAAATTCACCCTAAAATTCACAATGTATGATTCTAAAACTCACACTAAATGTAACGCTAAAATTAACACTAAATTATCCCAAAATTTAACCATATTTTAACCATAAATATGATTTTTTTGTGATTATTTTCAGGGTTTTATCATGATTTTTTGTGTTTTTTTGTAATTTTACTAAACTCTCCGTTTTATTTAATGTCTTTAGTGAACATATATAAGAGTTTTAGAAGAAAAACGATTATTTTTTTTATCTCTAGAGTACGATCTAAAAGTTGTTGAAAACGATTATTTTTTTTTACCATTCCAACAGTTGTTTCTCCACCGATTTTGCTTCTCTAATTGGCGTGTTAATATCATGGTCATCATCAATTATCATGTTATGCATTAAAATACAATATTTTGTGTTTATGTAATTTTATCGGATTTCATGATTTTTATGTATTGTTTCATTTATCATTAGTTTGCTTAATACATTTTTATTATTGAGTAAATTTTGTTTTAATGTTTCAATTAGAAATATAACTATAATCTAAACATTCAATACAAAAATAAAAATGGACTAAAATGATAAAATAAAAAATTAACAAAATTATTTATGATATGCAAATTATAAGGAATGAAATGCAATTTACAAAAGCTTTTAAGGTTTCAATATTGAAACCTTAAATTTGAGGTTTCAATTTTTGAGAAACCTTAAAAATAAAGTTTTAAGATTTGCATTGAAAACCCAAAAATCTTAAAAATGAAGTTTTAAAGTGTGGGTTGGAGATGCTCGTAGGGCATCTTATACTCATTGTAAACTTCAAAAATCCATTTCAAACGTAAGAAAGAACCTCCGATTTTGAACCCAAAAAAAAACTGAGAGAAAACTCCAAAAAACTTGAAGTAAGCTTCAAATTGAGCGACAAACCCTAATTACCACAAAAAACCTTTGATTTCGAACCCAAGATAAAAACCTAATCCAACAAAAAAAAATCTTCGATTCTGTACAAATCTAAAATCCACCACAGGAAGAAACATGAACCTAGAAAATACCTTCAATTCGAATAAACCCTAAACCCAGGAAGAACCTTTGATTTCGAAGAGATCCCAAAAAATACTTTTGATTTTGAACATAACTCAATCCCGTTTCGGGAAGAAGCCCTAAACCAAGAATCCCAAAAATCAAAATCCAATACCTTCGTCATCCTCTCCGATAAGCTTTATGTCGTCGCCCTCGGCGATAAACTTTTTATTGGTGGATCTCAAAATTGGGCATTCGGAGAAAAAAATCTTCGTTTTGGAGTAAAAAGTGAATTTGAATAAAATGTCCTTAGTAAAAATAAATTGAATTTTAGGTAATAGATTGAATTTGGAGTAAAATTTATAATAAACTCACATGATTTAAAAGTACAATTTTAAAAAAAAAATTATGGTTTTTTTTGTACAAATTTAATTTTTTTGGGGAATATTTATAAAAAAAATCGGCAAGTTATTAATAGAATAAAACTATGAGTTCTTTTGATACTTAAAGCATTCCCATCCGCAAAATATTTCATAATAATAAAATATTATTATTTAAGTAATTATTAAATTTTAATCTTAGATATATTATTTGGGGGAGTATAAATATAGAGACTCCAAAAAAACTTGTTTAATTACATTTTATGTCATTGGTAATTATCTTAAAAAAATTGGCCAAAATACACATTGGGATACTCAATTTGCAAAAGTAGACATATCTTTATTATTGGCAAAAATGAATATTACTTTTACATGTTTTACCAATTTTGCCCTTCTCTTTTTGCTCACTAAAGTGAAATCTAAATATATGGATAAAGACAAATCTCCTACATCTCACTTCATCTCCTACCTCACGAAGCTTCCACAAATATCAGGTCAGCTTTGTTGCTTTCGCGGTCAAATTAATTTGTTTCTTATTTCGAGTTTTTGGGTCATTTCTCGTTTAGGATTTATTTTCATGTGAGATTTGGTTTTGTTCATCTTCTTGTGCTTCTTTTTCTTTCTTGTTTTCTGTTTTTTCCTAATTTCTGGGTTTTCTGTGGACATTGCAATTTCTGGGTTTTCTTCTTTTATTTTTTGTGGGTTTTCTTAATTTCTGGGTTTTCTTAATTTCTGGGTTTCTGTGGACATTGCAATTTCTGGGTTTTTTGTGTTTGTATGATTTTGCGCAGTTGTCATAAGGTATCATAAGATACGTATGACTGCTGGACATAACCATTATGTCATATTACAGTACGTGTTTCCAATCCACGTTATATGCCTTTTATAATATCCTATGATATCATAAACCCTATATAATAGCGAATGATTTGTACACCCATATATTGTATTAACCTAATAACGTTCCATATAATTGCTTATGATTTACCATAGTAGNGGCATTCGGAGAAAAAAATCTTCGTTTTGGAGTAAAAAGTGAATTTGAATAAAATGTCCTTAGTAAAAATAAATTGAATTTTAGGTAATAGATTGAATTTGGAGTAAAATTTATAATAAACTCACATGATTTAAAAGTACAATTTTAAAAAAAAAATTATGGTTTTTTTTGTACAAATTTAATTTTTTTGGGGAATATTTATAAAAAAAATCGGCAAGTTATTAATAGAATAAAACTATGAGTTCTTTTGATACTTAAAGCATTCCCATCCGCAAAATATTTCATAATAATAAAATATTATTATTTAAGTAATTATTAAATTTTAATCTTAGATATATTATTTGGGGGAGTATAAATATAGAGACTCCAAAAAAACTTGTTTAATTACATTTTATGTCATTGGTAATTATCTTAAAAAAATTGGCCAAAATACACATTGGGATACTCAATTTGCAAAAGTAGACATATCTTTATTATTGGCAAAAATGAATATTACTTTTACATGTTTTACCAATTTTGCCCTTCTCTTTTTGCTCACTAAAGTGAAATCTAAATATATGGATAAAGACAAATCTCCTACATCTCACTTCATCTCCTACCTCACGAAGCTTCCACAAATATCAGGTCAGCTTTGTTGCTTTCGCGGTCAAATTAATTTGTTTCTTATTTCGAGTTTTTGGGTCATTTCTCGTTTAGGATTTATTTTCATGTGAGATTTGGTTTTGTTCATCTTCTTGTGCTTCTTTTTCTTTCTTGTTTTCTGTTTTTTCCTAATTTCTGGGTTTTCTGTGGACATTGCAATTTCTGGGTTTTCTTCTTTTATTTTTTGTGGGTTTTCTTAATTTCTGGGTTTTCTTAATTTCTGGGTTTCTGTGGACATTGCAATTTCTGGGTTTTTTGTGTTTGTATGATTTTGCGCAGTTGTCATAAGGTATCATAAGATACGTATGACTGCTGGACATAACCATTATGTCATATTACAGTACGTGTTTCCAATCCACGTTATATGCCTTTTATAATATCCTATGATATCATAAACCCTATATAATAGCGAATGATTTGTACACCCATATATTGTATTAACCTAATAACGTTCCATATAATTGCTTATGATTTACCATAGTAGTTGTCATAAACCACTATATAATTCTGTATGTCCTCTTTTTTTGGCATATTGATTTTTTCTAATTGTTCGGGCGTTGATTTGTAAGATGTTGGAGCTAAATTTATTATGTGGAGAATGAAAATTTACTGAACGTATTAAGTGAGAGTTTATTTTGGATGATCTTAAAGGAGGATCATTTAGTAAAGTGGTTGATGATATATGATTTTCAAATGGTCCATATGACAACTTCTAATTGTTTCAAATGTATTTGACATTGTTTCACCCTTGAAAACTCATGTGGACAGATTTATAAGATGGCATATAATTGCTTATGACATGTGATATGTCATCCTATAGTATTTGTATCTTGTTTTATAAGAGAAATTTATATTTTTCAGGAATCATATACTCTTTATAACTATTTATTATATGTTTTATAACACATAAATATCTGTTTTCTATCCGTCTGATGGTCCTTATAACATCTTATAATAGACTATGTAACATATAATTCTATGTTTTATGACCATAAGAAATATCATAAGGTTTTCAAATTGTCCATATGACAACTTATAATGCACTTTCAACGACAACTTAATTATAAGAACTTATAATGCAGTTTACAACTGGTTATGACGCATCACCTAAAACAAATTTGAATACATATTTCGAATAACACATCAGAAGCAATCATATCGTCCTTCATAAGCACATTAACATGTTCTGACGTTTTAATTATGTTAGTAGGTATTATAAACAGCTTATAACTATAGTAAGATCAGATGCAATCATAAGGACCATTCGTCTCCTGTTGTTGTCATCTTCCTCCTCGTTTTTTTTAACCTAACCAAAAGAAATGTACAAAACTTGTCAAACTTGAACAACAAAACCGAAACCGAAATCAACATCCAAATTCTTTTTTTGAAAAATAAACCCTAAAACGGAAAAAACCTAGAAGAAATCGCTAGTGGAAACAAAATCTCCTCTTAAACTAAACCCACAACAAATCGCGAACTCAAATAAACCCTAAATCCTGATTACAAAAAAAACCCTAACTCGCGATTTCAAAAAACCCAGAACAAAATCTCGAAACCTAGAAATTATAAATCCTAATCGACTTACACACAAACGCCGCCGTCTGCTCCTTCCCACGCCGTCGCGAGATGAAATCTCCTTCCAAATCGCCTCTAGAACTTGAAATCGCCTCTCTCTCGTTTTCTTACCCAAATTTTTTAATTCAACCCTTTTTCCCCTAAAAGTTAAAGATAAAAAGTAATTTCTCATTAGGTTAAATTATAAGGGTATTCATGTCTTTTTACAATTGGTCAAAGTCTACTTTTGCAAAAAACAAATTGACTTGTTAAAAGGTGCAAAAAACACATTGAGATGTCTAGTTATGCAAATTTCCCATTATCTAAACACATTTATGACTAAATTTAATGTTAGAGACAAATTAATCTAAAATAATTATAAAATATGAAAATGAAATTATTATTTAGAAAAATAATTGTATTACTATTAATAAATATTATTTTATAATTAATTATTCAAAATAACATATATTATAAATATAATTTTATATTATATTGTTTCTTTATTAAAATATTATTTATAATAAATAATAATCGTTAAAAAAATTTTTTATTGTAATATTAAAAAATAATTTAATTATTTACTTAAAATAAAATATGTATTTTATTATTTAAATTATGTAGTAATTAATTTATTCAGAATTTTTAATTAATTATTTATT
>KE151431.1:22981-37178 GCA_000411095.1 Aethionema arabicum
GAAACAAAAACGGGCCGGGCCGGACCGGGCTCAAATATAGCCGGGCTTTCCGGGCTTCGGGCCGGGTCGGGCCGGGTTAGCCCGATTGACATCCCTAACTCGAGCATAGATAATTTCTTTTTTGGAAGTTAAAAAAAAATAAAGTTTTTTTTTACGATTTACCCTAAAATCGTCCCTTTAAACATTTTGTTTTTTAGAAAAAAAAAAAATCAATCGCTATTATTAAATTAGCGACTTCTCCAGGCTTTAACCCAACTTCATGTTTTAGCTGTCAAAACTGGAGGCCCAATTCAATCCACACATATCTTTTTGACTGCGAAACACGATGACATAAACAAAACTATTCATCGATCATTGATGCTGAGTAGCTTCGAGAGAGATATTTGCATCTACTAAAAATCCAATCCAGGTTTATCCATTCTTCTCCCTCTCTCGTTAGCTAGTTGTGAAATGATTTTGTTAATTTCTCTTTGAAATTCCACTTTTCGAGTTGTTGTCATTCAATTAGCTTCTATCGTGGATTCAAAATTTAGGGTTTTATTTGGTATAATGAGATGCTGTGCAGCTTAGAATCAATTTCACCGCGAAAAAGGAGTTTTGAGTGATTTTGGGTTGAAAGTTCTTTTCAGGTGCCGGGTTGTATCTTCACCAATGACAACCTCGGTTTGCCCATTCGCTAAAGCTGCTCGACCAGACGATGCCTCGTCTCGGAAGCAAGGCGAAATGGCGAGTAAAGGATGTCCCGAACACGAAGGAAGATTGAATAAGGACTCTACCGTTTCTGCAACGGTATCTCCCAAGTGCCCGTTTGGTTACGACTCCCAAACATTCAAGCTTGGGCCTTTTAGCTGTATGCTATGTCAAGCACTTCTATATGAGAGCAGTAGATGTGTGCCTTGCACACATGTTTTCTGCAAGTAAGCCCTAGTTTTTTTTTAATGGGTTAAATTAGTAAAGCCTTAATTGCTCATTGGCTTAGATAAAGGGTGACTGGTCTATTTTCATTAAACTCTAATTATTACTGAATGCAGAATGTGCTTATCAAGCTTTAACGATTGCCCACTATGTGGTGCTGATATTGGAAGTATTGAAGCTGATGAAGACCTTCAAAAGATGGTCGATCAATTTATTGAAGGCCATGCTAGAATCAAGAGATCTGTCGTAAATAGCACAGGAAATGAAGAGGTTGATAATGATAAGAAAAAAGTGATATATGCCGATGTCTCCATGGAAAGAGGTTCGTTCTTGGTGCAACAAGCTATGAGGGTGAGTTCTATCTGTAGATTTTGATAACGTACTGGTGGAGCTATTCGATTTTAGCCTCTTACGTTTGTTATGAGTGTCTGTCTGGCTGTTGAGTTCTGATTATTGTCATTATCGATATTCAATCTGGTTGTGCAGGCATTTAGGGCCAAGAATTATGAAAGTGCTAAATCAAGATTGGCAATGTGTACTGAGGACATCCGAGATCAACTAGGGAGGGAGGGCAATACGTCAGAGTTGTGTTCACAGCTTGGCGCAGTCCTTGGTATGCTCGGCGACTGCAGGTATGCTCATTATTACCTTTTTCTGACTTGAAGCTCTAGGACCAATTAAGATTTGGCAAGCAAGGGTGCTGTTGAATATGGTCACCAATATGCATGAGTCAGCCATCTGCCTATTTTATTTATTTACTGATTATAGGCACTTTGGTGTTCATTTGGGAGTTGCTAGCTTTTGAATTCCTTAGCTTTATGGCCCCTCCTCCTCTTCAGTTTTCTCAACTGATATTTGAATTTCATGGAGTTCTATATGCAGATGTATTATGTATTTTTTTCGTAAAATAATGAATTCTATGTCCTGGAATCTGGTTGTTGCGTTGGAGTATGTCACAATTCTTGGTGTTGAGGATGCACGGGACATTGTTGAACAACAGATTTTCTTAGTCGTTAAATGCATTCTCGTTTTCTAGATGGACCTTATTGACACCAATAATTAGAAATGTTTTCCTGCTTTGCCCCCTGTATCGCTTGCATCCATGTTTCCTTTTGGTTCTTATAATCAGTCTCATAATCAAGGGAGAGATACATCTGCTGTACAGGATTGGTTCACAGAATCTCGATCACATAATTTTGTTCCTCCTGTACTGTGATATTTTGGCCAAAAATGTTGAATCTTTTGTTTGATTTGTTCAAATCTTCTTTTTTTGTGGGCACTCATGTTTGATGGTTACATATTATCTTGTTGCTGCAGCCGAGCAATGGGAGACTCAAGTGCTGCAGTCAATCATTTCGAAGAGAGTATTGAGTTCCTAACGAAACTGCCTATGGATGATTTGGAGGTTTTAGCATATTGGTTCTTGTTTACATTATGTTGTTGCAAACTCTTATCATTCTATAATTTTTTTTGTTGAACGTGCAGATTACACATACTCTTTCTGTCTCGCTCAATAAAATAGGAGATCTTAAATATTATGACGAAGACCTACAAGATGCAAGATCTTATTACTTCCGTTCTTTAAATGTTAGACGCGATGCGATGAAGCATCACCCACGTGCTCCTTCACAAGTATGCCTTCATGCCATTTCAGTTTATGCTCGTTTTTAGTTGTCTCCATGCTGTGTTATTTATATATAAGGAACTCTTGAAGCATGCTAATCAATGCCAACCATTGTTTATAATTTTTTGATGAATTGACTCCTTGGGATTGGTTAGAATCATAGCAAGAGAATATAGACAAGAAGTAACAGATGAACTAAATGGCTGCTCTTAGTTAAGTTACCATGAGTCTTCAGTGAGCTATCTATTCTAAATAACTTCCTAGGTCTTTCCAAGGAATGGCTAGTTTGTTGGCTGGACTGCGCTAACGTTTAGGTGACCTTTTGTGGTGGTAGCATGCTCGGATAAGGCGTCATTTAATTTTTGTGATAAATTTACCGTCTTTTAAAAACCCATAACTAGATTTACTTGCTTTATAATGGATTTTGTCATCTTGGCTGGAAATATCCTCCTTGCTTTCCCTATTTGTTACTTGATTTCTTGTCAAGAGAAGTGGGAACCGAAAGATAGTAAGCATTAGGTGTGTCATGGTACTAGCTCTTCATTCTTCGCTTTGCTAGATTCAGCATATATGCTGTATCTGGATAATTTGCCCAACCCCTTGGAAGAGGCTTAACAAGCCATAGTGCACACAAACCACCTGCACTGAATTATCAACGTGCTTTTTTTGTGTTAGGACTGATCTATAAAATAGTACTCTTCGTTCAAAAAGGTGCTAACCATAGAGTTTATATTAGGAACCCTGATTTGATTGGATGTCCTGTTGTGAAGAATGTGCATATTTTAACCCCAAGTAAAGAAAAACGTATTCTGTACTTCTAATAATTTTTTGCACAGTAAGGTTTTCTAGGCTGGCTAGTATACTAATTAGCCTAGCAATTTGTAGTGGACTATAGCTACATTTTTAGATCAGCAACATGCATTGTGTCAGGTAGCTGACAGTTCAAAAGGAAGCTAGGGATTCTGGATATTTGTTTTGGTATTGGGGGTTGACTTTGAGAGTCCTTTTGTTAATCAAAGTTTTGATGGTGAATAAAAAACCGTTTGCTGGGCTTGCTTGTTATCAACCTAATTGTTATTTTATCATTTTTGTAGGTTCTGGATGTGGCAGTTTCCCTAGCCAAAGTTGCTGACGTAGACAGGAGTCTACAAAATGAAGATGCAGCCACAGAAGGTTTCAAGGAAGGGGTGAAACTGCTGGAATCTTTGACACTGGAATCTCAGGATTCTGTTCTCGAGCAACGAGTAAGATTCTTGCATTACATCTTTTTTGGCTTCTCAAAGCTACTTAATGTCGATAGACCTCTCCAAGTTATTTGACCATGTACTTTATTATCCATGCAGCGTCTCTCTGTGCTGGAGTTTCTGAAGAAGCAATTAGAAAAGCCTGCACTCTGAACCACTATAAGCTTATACAAGTATATATAGACTGTATGCCTGAGCTTTTAAACGGTTTTTATCTAAATAAAGGAAAACCGAAAAGCAAAACAATGTCTTGTGGTTTCAGGTTGGAAGAGAAGAGTGGTCTGGTCTGTCTTTCATGGTTTCAATCCAGACCCCTTTCAATGCTGAACATCATTATACTACTCTATGAACTTATTAAGAAGCTGTTTTGTACTTGGGAAGAAGTTGTTTATAAGGATTGTAGATGAATTGAATGGTTGCTAGTTTCTGGTATATATATGTTAAAATCTATGGTTGTGCATTGCTTTTTTACTTTTTTAAATGTAAAACGGAAAAGATTAAAGTAGAGGTGGGTCATGGTGATGTGTTTGACATCCAAAACTGTGAACCATTAACATATGTTTTTTTTTTTTTAACTCACATATGTTTTTTCTAAGTCACTCTTTGGTAATGGTTTCTAATAGAAAAGGCTAGGATAGAATTAGTGTTCATTTATTTCTCTATTTTACAAAGAAGATAAATAAAAAAAAAGGATTATGGTGACCTTTCACCGTAACGCCATTTAAAAATTGCTCTCAAAAGTCAAAATATAGAAAAGTACAAAAAAGGAGAGAGGATATTCAAATGCACCGAATGCAGAGATAATCCCAAATATAGCAATGTAATAATTAACAAGGACAGAAAGATATTAATAATAAATAGTATAGAGTTGAAATGTATACCTTATTTAGAGAGAGTAAGAGACCGAGACGCAATACAATACAGATAAGCTTTATAAAACTGTGATTCTCTACTAAGAAATAAATATAGAAGAAAATAAATAGAGATGGAAAACGGCAACTCCTCCTTCACTCCCTCCAAAGGCGACAAGTGTTCACCGAAACCGATCCGATGCAAAGGTAAACAAATAAGTGTTGACTTTTGAGCAAGACTAATTTTGCGGCGTTGACTCCTCTTTTTATTTACAGCGGCGGTTAGTAGGAAGGCTGGAGAGGCATTGGTGATAGAGGAGATCGTGGTTGCGCCACCGGAGCCATACGAGGTTCGGATCCGTATTATCTGCACCGCTCTCTGTCATAGCGACGTCACCTTCTGGAAACTTGAGGTTAAACCATGGATCTAACATCTTTCTGACTTTTGCGTGTTTCTATATGTTATCCTAGTTTTAGATGACGACCACAGAAATATAATATCCGGATAAGTTTCTCTGAGATTTATATATTTTGTTTTTTTCTGAACACTGAACAGTGAAAGACTTTATGGTCTTCGATGCTAACGCAGGTTCCTCCAGCGTGTTTTCCGAGGATTCTGGGCCACGAGGCAATAGGGTCAGTCTATGCCTTTTTTTCCATATTTTTTACTTTATTATAGGAGTATTTTTTAATATATTTACGACCTAAGACCAACATTAGTGAGTCTTCCACCATTAGTCTCTCATACAATATAAAATTATATTTTTATTTGATTTTCAATTAATATTTTTTTAATAAATATATTTTATATATGGATCAATAATAATATGTTACATATAATATGAGTCTCTCAATAATTTTTTTTAGTCTCTCATTTGAGAAACTTATATCCAAATCTCTCACCATTTTTTATAAAAAAAATTATTTTATTATTATTTTATTAATTTAAATATGAGAGACTCCCCTCTGGAGACCATTGATGCATTTACTCTAAGGGCATCTCCAATGTTTTTTAAGAAAAACATCAAAATAAGAAATTAATATTTTTGTAATGGTCCCTCAAAATGAAGAAAAATTGAGAGAGATGAAAAATCTTCTCAAATTTTTTATTTTACTCTATTTTGTTTGCATTTTCATCATTAAACTTTTTATTTTATATAAAAAATCCTTTTGTACCAAAAAAAGAAGGGTAACATTGGAGCAAAAGTGTCTCTCATTTTTTTATGATACTTTTATTTTGAGGGAAAAAAATGAGAGAACCAATGGTCTAATAGTTTTAGCATTTTTTTTAACGAAAATAGTTTTAGCCTATATTAACTACTTCCTAGTTCCATCCCATATTTTAATATTTTAAAGTTCAAACTTTTCGGTAAAGATAACATTAAATTTTTTATATACCTTTTCTTTCACTATTTATAATCGAAGAGATAAATACATATTAAACTCTTAAAGTTTCTTTGCTTTGAAAAAAAACTCAACAAATTTCAACATTGTAAATTAGATCTTAAAGTTTCGTAACTTTGTTATTTAAATCATGTTGTAATGTTGGTGGTAAAGCGGGAATTAATAAAAATGATTAAACTAAAATAAATCCTAAAACTGTCCAATTTCGTTAAAGATATTTTCCGAATTCAAAGTTGTAAATTGGATATCGGTTTAAAGACAAGTTGTAGTTAATTTCAGGATTTAGCTCAGTTTAAGTTTAAATTAACGGTTAATTAAAAGTGTTTAGTTAATTTCGAATGAATTTATGGTTAATTATGTGTTTAATGAATGGTTTAAGGTATAATTCGGGACTAATAGAGTTTAATTATGGGTTTATGGGTATTTAGTTTATAATTGATTTATATTTTAATTATGGTCTAATTAGGATTAATTAAGTGATTTTAGTCATATTTATGGTTGGTTTACAGTTAAATAAGGACATCTATATCTCAAATTTGAGATTTAGATGTGTGTTTACTCCAATGCTAAATAATATCATAAAACTTTCATAAATAGTAATCAACATACATTTAAAAAGAAAACGAAAAGACATATATTTTAAAAATACTACAAGTACAATAAAAAAATTAATTTGCTTAGTAGAATTTTATTATTGAGTATATTGGTTTTATTAGAGTTAGTTATATAAATATATTTTAAGTATAGAGAGATAAATAAGTGATTAAATTAAATGATTAACAAAATTATTTGTGATATGTAAATGGTGTTAAAAAAAATTTATAAGGATTGAAATATAAAAAAAAAGATTCGAGGTGTCAAACCTTAAATTTGAGATTTTTCTTTTTGAAACCTCTTTGAGGTTTGTATTAGAAACAAAAAATCTAAAAAAAGATGAAATATTAGGTGTGGATTGGGGATGTCCGAAGTGTTTAATAGATGGTTAAATGTAGAATCGTGGGTTTAATAAAGTTCAATTATAAATAATTATTGTAGGTTTATTCGGTTTACAATCGGTATATAGATTAAATCTTGTATATTTACGGGTTAATTAAGTGTTTTTTGTTTGTCGATTTATGATGAATTAAGTGTTTTTTGTTTGTCTGTTTATGGTTGATTTATGATTAATTAAGTGTTTTGAGTCGATTTATGATTAAACTTTAATTAGCAGTAACCCAACAATAAATCGACAAAAACACTTAATTAACCTCAACTATACCAGAATTTAACTATAAATCGATTAGAAACCAAATAAACCAACCCCAAACTTATAATTAAACTTTATTAAAAGTAGAATTATACCCTTAAACTTATAATATAAAATTAACCACAAATCATCTATAAATGGGTTAAATTTACAATTTTAAAACTTGATAAGTTTTTTTTTATAAAATTAAGAAACTTTATTAGCTTACCGTAATCAATTTTGATAATTACCTTTTGCGACCAATTAATGTTACAACATGTTTTAAACAAAAGAGTTACGAAACTGAAATGTTTAATTTTCAATTTGGAAACGAAACTTCAGAGTTTAATGTCTTAATCCCATAATTGAGCAATATTTGTTAGTTTGATCGGATTTTATTAAACATTGAAAAACATAAAAGAAAACTATTTTGTTTCTATAAAACGATGAAAGATTCGAGATTCAAGATTTCATACAAGGAAGATACATATAATAAAAATACAAAACATAAAAACGAATTATAACTTCCACCACAAATTTTACAATCTTGATTAAAATTCTGATATTTCATTGTTCTAATAAAAAGCACTTATTATTAATCTCACGTAATTTCTTTTCACTCATTTTTGTTTAGTTTTTAAACAAAATAAGTTAATTTGAATTCATGCCTAAAATTTGGGTTACCCAATAAATGTAAATACAAAAAAGAGGGGGTTCTTTTTCGTTATATTAATTATTATTTTATATAATAGAATAGTTAAAGGAAAAAAATACAAAAGATGGGTTAAATTGAATATATGTGATATACGAGCAGAGTAGTGGAGAGTGTGGGTGAAAATGTAAAAGAAGTGACTGAAGGAGACACTGTGCTACCTACGTTCATGCCAGACTGCGGCGAATGTGTTGACTGCAAATCTCATAGAAGCAATCTCTGCAGCAAATTTCCTTTCAAAGTATCGCCATGGATGCCAAGATATGATAATTCCAGTAGATTCACTGATATCAACGGCCACACTTTGTTCCATTTCTTGAATGTATCAAGTTTCAGCGAATATACTGTTGTTGATGTGGCTAATGTCGTTAAGATCGATTCTTCTGTTTCTCCAAGTCGAGCTTGTCTCCTCAGCTGCGGAGTCTCCACCGGTAGGCTATACCATAATATCCCATCTTAGTTTTATTTTGCAAAACATCACAAGTAAAGTAGATATGATCTCTGAAACAAATGAATTGTTTTCTGTTTAAAGGAGTTGGTGCTGCCTGGGAGACAGCTAAAGTGGAAGAAGGATCAACTGTTGTCATATTTGGACTTGGTTCTATCGGATTAGCGGTAATTTCACATAATTTAATTAGTAATATATTTTTTCCCCTCAAATTAGTAATATATATTTATATGGTTAACTTTTATAAAGAAAATATGAGTACTTTTTGGATTGAGTATGGACTAGTTTTGTGCATTTTGAAAAAAATCCAAGTGATTAGGATATTTTTAAATTCATTTTGATCAATTTCCTTTGGTTTCAAACATTTCTCGACAAAAAATGTCAATATGTTTGAAAATTGGTTTAAATGAGTTAGAGTTTGGATATTCACTAGGTTGCAGAAGGTGCGAGACTTTGTGGTGCCTCTAGAATAATTGGTGTCGATATTAACCCTGCCAAATTCCAAGTTGGTAAGTGATTAATTCTTTTACACTTTAAATATCTCTTGGTTTCTTAAATCATCAATTGTTTTGAACATATTCTCGTTGCAGCCAAAAACTTTGGAGTAACCGAGTGTATAAACTCCATGACATGTGGAAACAAACGTATAAGTGAGGTAGCATTATACACACACACTACATAGTTGCAATCAAACAAACATCAATGAAAATTTCTAACTATTTATCTTGGTGTGTATTCAGGTGATCAATGAGATGACTGATGGAGGAGCAGACTATTGCTTTGAGTGTGTTGGTAACAGTTCACTAGTTCAAGAAGCTTATACTTGCTGCAGACAGGTATATGTTGCATTGATTTTTATAAAACCTGAATATCATTTAAATACAAGAAAATGAGCAAACCAACTTTAGACCGGCCACGGATCGTGGCCATCCAAACGTGGTCATGGACTAGGTTCGGATGGTTACCAAAATAATACCATGACCGTCTCATACAAAATAGTATTGGCTGGTCTGCGATCAATAAGGTACGGGTATTGCCGGTCCATAGTTACCAGGGGCCCTAGTCGAAAAAAAGTGCCTTCTTTATCCGGAGTAAAGATAATTTATTTAAAAAAACAATTTATCACACAAAAAACTAAAAGAAAAATTGGACCCTAGGCGTAGGCCTAATTCGCCTACCCCACGATCCAGCTCTGTGTACGGGTATCCACATAAAATGTTGAAGCCATCCATAGCCAGTTGGTTGTGTCAATCAACTATTAACCAATTGTCAGACGTACCTATTATATTTTAGTTAAGGAAGATCACAGACCGGCCGCGGTTTATTATCGCTCTGTTGTTTCTTTTTGTATGGTTTTAACTTTGGTATTAATTATCATAAAAAATTTCAGGGCTGGGGAAAGACAATAACTTTAGGGGTGGATAAACCAGGTTCACAGATCTGTTTAGACTCGTTTGATGTTCTTCACTGTGGAAAAACTTTGGTGGGTTCATTGTTTGGAGGTTTGAAGGCTAAAACGCACATTCCTCTGCTATTAAAACGTTATTTAAGGAATGAACTTGAGTTGGATAAGTTTGTGACGCACGAAATGAAGTTTGAGGACATTAACGATGCGTTTGAATTACTTCTTGCCGGAGAATGCATTAGATGTGTGTTGTGGATGAGCTAAACAAGTTGGGTTTTTTTATCTTTCCCGCTTGCATCAGTTTTATATTTCATCTGTCAACTTTCATCATGGGTTGTATTTAAAGCAAGCAAAAACCAATAAGAAGTTTGATATCTTTGTTCAAATTATAGATTGTTCCGTCTACTAATCCTCAAACGGATCACAATAGAACACAATAACCTAAGTAAGTCGTTAAAGGAATCACTCATGACCCATAAACTAGTAGTCTTCAGAACATTCTAAATCTGTAAACTACTTGTAAACTACCACTATATACTTGGACCTTTGGACCGCTTGTACCTAGATACGTAAACCACTCTTCGTGTATTTGTATACAAACTCGCAGTACTCTTTTGTTATTTTGTTTGTATAATGTACTCGTATACACCTTTTTAGAAGAATTTGTGTGAAGATGCACATTAATTCAAAGTCTAGTCTCTAATATGTTGAAAATTGTAATGAGATCTAATATTAAATAAACAAACGAAAATAACCTTCTAATTAAAATAATACTTAATTAGATTAGATAATTAAATATGCTAAATATATTTCGATTCCTAATATACCCTTATTTTACATTTCTTGCGAAGCTTGGACAGTAGAGGCGATTCCGATTCCTTCTCAACCCCGAACATTGACGAGTATCAGGCATCTTCTTCTTCGTCTGAAGGTGGATTGTTAGTTCTATTCACGATTTCGGAAAGTGTATGGGAGAAATTTAAGATTTCGGCTGGATTGAAAGTCGGGGAAAAGTGGGTCTTGAGTTTGCGACTTTTGTGAGTGGTAGGTTTCTTGCTTGGTAGATTTCATCGGTGGCAGATTTCGTATAGATTTCGTATGTGTGATGTAGACTTTAGGGTTTTAGGGGTAAGTAAAGTTTGGAAGACTTGATGATATAGTTTGGTATATTTAAGGAGCACATCTAAGGTATTTTTCATGTAGAGTAACGTAGATTAGTTGGAAACTTACATAGAGTAACATAAACATAGGAAGTGTAACGTAGATGTATGTAGATTTACGTTGACTTAAGTAGACTAATGTTGATAGAGGTAGGAGAACGTATACTTGGATCTGAAACGTTGTAGAATTTGATGTAGATTTCAGATCCTTATCTAATGAGTTAATTGTGTTTGCTTTGATTAGGATGGAGAGGAAAGAAAACATAAGTTTGAAATTTCTGAAGGGGTTGTACAAGAGTGGGCAAGAACCGAATCTATCGAAAAACATAAATTATCGATCCAAAAAGGTCATAAGGAAATGGATAGTACATGGTGAGACTTTGTTAATGTAATAGAGAAATTGAGTGTGGAGAAATCTGTGTTTGTTATGGGTAAGTCTTGTTTTTGGACTTACATCTTTAGTTTTTGTAGGTAAACATTTTCTTGTACTTATAAAAAAGTAGATAAAAGAACACTTTTGATCAAAACGTGTGAAGATGTCTACATGAAGTTTACATAAATAATGAAGAGCTTTCTAAAATACAAAAAATGAAGTCTACATCGATGTTGACTTCCGGTTAACATCAATGTAGACTTCTTGTCGACTCTCAAGAATTCTTCGGAAAATTTACACGGATAAAGTCCTTTATAGAGCAAGAAAAATGAAGTCTACATCGATATCGACTTTCAGTTAAGATCAATGTAGACGTACTCTCTACTCTACGAGAAGTCTACGGGAAGTTTATACGGAGAAGATCCTTTCTAGAACACAAAAAATGAAGTCTACATCAATGTCGACTTCCGGTTAACATCGGTGTAGACTTAGGGTCAACTCTACGAGAAGTCTACGGAAATTTTTGATAGAGAATGCCCTTTCTAGAACACAAAAAATTAAGTTTACATCGATGTCGGCTTCCGGTTAACATTGGTGTAGACTTAGTATTGACTCTACAAGAAGTTTACACGAAGAATGTCTTTTCTAGAACACGAAAAATGAAGTCTACATCGATGTCGACTTCCGGTTAGCATCGGTGTCGACTTAGTATCAACTCTACGAGAAGTCAACAAAAATTTTACACGGAGAAGGTCCTTTGTTGAACACAAAAACTGAAGTCTACAATGATATCTACTTACGGTTAACATCAATGTAAATGATATACCCTCGAAAGCGTATATACGGAAGAAGGATTGTATTGCAAGTGACGTGGACAAGAGTTAGGGGCAAAACAGGGAAAATGATTAATGATTCTTTTCTCAAAATGATTATTCGGTTACAAGTTTGTTATGCAAGTTGTTATGAGTAGTAGATACTATAAATAATCATATGTATGAACCTTTGAGGATTTACGCTGGAAATAGAGAAGAATCTTGGGACACTAGTGAGTACCGGTGTAGAGGGTGCTAGATCGCAACAAATTGGTGCGGTGAGCAAGGCTTGAGCAATGCCGACGTCACAACGTGAACGGGTTGACTCCATTGTGCGACCTTAGAACAGATGGGCGAACGAATCACCGCAGAAGCAAGCCAACGCGAGGGTGTTATTTTGGCTATTGGCACAAGAATGCGGACGATGGAAGAACAGATTGCCTTGGTTCTCGCTCAGCTTCAGGTGATCGCGGCTGACAGGGTTCTTCCTACGGGGAATCGTCCGACGCAACATCCGGTTGGTCAGACTAGAGTAACGCGACGAATGGTGCTCAACATCTGAATCAAAAAACTCATCCAGAGCGACGTGACACCAAGCTGCGCAAGGTGGAGATCGTCGAATCTGCGCTAAAGATAGAAACGAGTTCTCTCTGTCGTCTTCTCGAAGAGATGGGATACTGAAAATCAGACTCTCCGAATAAAGGGTTACCAAAATCCAGAACAGTATCTGTTCCTCCGGTATCGTTGTCGTGGAAATTGAAACCCTACAAAGCCCCTGAACCAGATGCATCACGTACCAGCTCAACAGGATCGACTTCGGTCACTCGCCAACGCAACAGATCGAACCTCACTGATATAGAGTTTGAAGAGAGGCGTCGCAAGGGATTATGCTTTAAATGCGGTGCTAAGTGGTCCTCTAGCCACAACTGCCCTAATAAGGAACTTCAGGTCTTTCCCGTGATCAATGGATGTGAGCTGGAAATTGAACAATCTACAACTCCTCCTTTGGCAGCGGACGATACGATTTTAATGGGGGAATTCATGGAGCTTACGATGTACTCGTATGTAGGAGTTTCCTCACCTACTACCACAAAGGTTTGGGGAAAACTACAAAAACAGGCGGTGTTGATTATGCTCGATACCGCAACCACACACAACTTTATCTCTTCTCGTTTGGTGGATTAGCTACGCCTACCAACATCAGGTACGCCTTCCTTCCAAATCCGGCTGGGTAATGGGATCTTAGTGCCAGGAACTGGCTTATGCGAGAAAATACTGTTCTCCATTGACAAAATGCAGTTTAAGGCAGATTTTATTCCCCTCAAATTAGGCAGCGCTGATATGGTTTTAGGTATCCAATGGTTATGAACATTAGGACCCTGTATGGTTGATTGGAGCCGTCATTAATTAACCTTCTAGTATAATGGGTGTCAGGGTACCATCTGTGGAGATGATTCTGGGGATTTGGTGGAAAGTTTTGGGAGATTTGGGGAGTCTAGGGTAACAATTGACGCCATGGGAGAGTTAATGGAGTTAGATGTTCCAGACCAGCAACCCTTGGTACCGAACAACTAGAGCCACTCTTGGAACAGTTTGCCTTGGTATTTCAGGATCCTACAACCTTACCGCCATTAAGAGGTTGCGAACACTCATTACACTTGAAACCGGGTACTTCTCCAGTCACGGTTCACCCGTATCGATATTGATCGGTGCTATTTTGTGACGATTTCATAGCTCAATTAACCTATACTTTTTATTAGTTTTGTTACGATTTTGCAGGAATCTAAGTAGGGATTACACAAGATGAGAGAGAGAAGATCAAGAGAGAGAATGAGCCAAAATAGAAGAAAACCAGGAAGAAAACGTCAAGACCTTGAAGTCGCATTTCGAACGGATTAAATCGGAGCAATATAGCACAAGATAAAAATTTAAGAAGTGTATAGGTAGTAAGAACTCCAAGTGTTACTATCGATGGGATATTACGTGAAAAATGTTCAAGTGTGAAAAGTTCATCGGTAGTAACA
>KE151435.1:2383-14509 GCA_000411095.1 Aethionema arabicum
ATCACTACAAAACTCATGAAAATATAGGTTAATTGAGTTATAAAAACATCACAAATCGTACCGATCAAAAAGCGATAGAGAAAATGGTCTTCAAGCGATCCTCCAGCTGCTGAGAGACTTGTGGAACCTTTGACGGCTGATAAGAGAAGCTTTAAAACTTTGCGAACCCTTTCTGTGAAGACCTAGCATCTGTATTTATAGACACCTAGAGAATTAGGTCAGAAATTCGTGATCTTTGGGTTTTTCAGGGCGGCCAACGGTAGAACAAAATTGTGTTTCTACCGGAACATGAACAAAAATTCTCCTTTTCGCGAATATATCAACCCGCATCGCTAGAAACATCTTATGTATTTTTAACGGAACAAAGCTTCCCACTTAGCACCCACACTCTGGTCCTTTCATCGGTAGAAACAAGCATATGTTTCTACCGGAACATTTGGTGATTTGGTCTTTCTTGTGCTATTTTGCTCCGTTTTGATCCGTGCTAAGTGTTGCTTCTAAAGACGCACGTTTTCTTGCCTATTTCTTTAGTTTTTGGGCTTGTTCTCTTTCTTGGTTGTCTCTTTCTCTCTTTGTGTAATTTCTTCCTAAATTCCTACAAAATCATTACAAAACTAATCAAAGGTAGGTTAATTGAGCCATAAAATTGTCACAAAATCGCACTGATCAGCCACTTTCCAAAGGGCAATGATGTCCATTTTTTCGGACGTGATTGAGGATTTGGTTGAGGTTTTTATGGATGATTTTTCTGTCTATGGGTCCTCATTCACACATTGTATTCTTAATTTGTGCAAGGTCTTGAAGAGGTGTGAAGAAAAGAACTTGGTGCTTAATTGGGGAAAATGTCATTTCATGGTCCAAGATGGGATAGTTTTGGGACACAAGATTTCAGCCAATGGTATTGAAATAGATCGAGCGAAAATTGAGGTCATGACTAGCTTGCTACAACCATACTCGGTGAAAGGTGTTAGAAGCTTTTTCGGTCATGCTGGTTTCTATAGGAGGTTTATTAAGGATTTCTCAAAGCTTGCAAGACCATTGACAGAACTCCTTTGTAAGGATGTCAAGTTTGAATTTGATGAAGAATGTATGAATGCTTTCATACAAATCAAGCAAGCTTTAGTGATTGCACCGATAGTTCAAGCTCCAGATTGGGAACTCCCATTTGAGCTGGTGACAGATGCTAGTGACTATGTTGTGGGTGTTGTACTTGGCCAGAAGAAAGATAAGAGACTCCATGTGATTTACTATGCTAGTCGCACTCTTGATGATGCTCAATGCAAGTGTACCACTACGGAGAAGGAGCTACTTCCCGTAGTCTATGCTTTTGAAAAGTTCTGGACTTATTTGGTGGGATCTAAATCTTTGTTCACACGGATGATGCTGCTCTAAGGTACCTCTTTGATAAGAAGGATGCAAAGCCAAGACTGCTGATATGGCTTTTGCTCCTTCGAGAATTTGATATGGAAATCAAGGATAAACGTGGGATGATAATGGAGTAGCTGATCATCTTTCTAGGATGAGGATTGAAGACTTGATTCCAATCAATGATAATCTCCGTGAGGAAAACATTTATTCAATTGGCATCGGCCAATACTTTGAAGCTTGTTCTACCGAGGTCGAAGGTCAATTCCAATGGTTTGGAGAGATAGCTAACTACTTAGCTATTGGGTAAAAACCAGAAGATTTTGTAGGCCACTTCAAGAAGAAGTTTCTCTCCAAGGTTTGAAGATATTATTGGGATGATCCCTCCTTATATAGGCATTGTGCTGATGGAGCTTATAGGAAGTGTTTTCCGGATCAAGATATCCCCAACATGTTGAATCGCTGTCATTCTTCGGCTTATGGTGCTCACTTTGCAACTTTCAAAACTTTTTCTAAAGTTCTCGAAGCTGGATTTTGTGGCCAACAATGTTTAAAGACGCTCATGCTTTCATCTCCAAATGTCACTCATCTCAAAGACACGGGAATGTTAGAAAAAAGAACGAAATGCCTTAGCATTTCATCCTTGAAGTTGAGGTCTTTGACGTTTGGGGGATCGATTTCATGGGCCCATTCCTAAAATCAGGACCTTTTGAATACATTTTGGTTGTTATGGATTATGTCTCTAAATGGGTGGAGGCTATTGCTAGCCCCACCAATGACTCAAAAGTGGTACGAAAATTGTTTAATTCTATCATTTTTCCTAGGTTTGGAGTGCCAAGAGTGGTGATAAGTGATGGAGGCTCTCATTTTGTCAACAAGGTTTTCAACAACCTTTTGAAGAAGCTTGGAGTTCAACACCGAGTTGCAACATCTTATCACCCTCAAACAAGTGGTCAAGTAGAGATTTCAAACCGGAAGATTAAAAACATTCTCCAAAAGACAGTGAATCCCACAAGGAAGAATTGGTCTCAAAGACTAGATGATGCTCTTTGGACATATAGGACAACTTACAAAACCCCATTGGGCACCACTCCATTTCATCTTGTCTATGGAAAAGCTTGCCACTTTCCAATGAAACTTGAGCATAAAGCACATTGGGCAGTCAAGAAGAAGAATTTTGATCTCAAACCGGCCCAAGAAAGGCGTTTGTTCTAGCTCAATGAATTGGACGAAATTCGTCATCTTGCCTATGAGAGTTAAAAAATCTACAAGGAACGGACCAAAGCCTTACATGACAAGAAGATTTTGGCAAGAAACTTTGCTCGGAATGACTAAGTGCTGCTTTTTAACTCCCGGTTGAAACTGTTTCCCAAAAATTTAAGGTCAAGATGGAGTGGTCCTTTCACAATCAAAGAAGTGAGACCATATGGAGCAATTGTTTTGGTAAATCCTCAAGATGGAGAATTTATTGTCAATGGACAAAGGGTCAAGCCCTATTTTGGTGATTCATGCATTGAAGGAGGGGAAACTGTCCTCCTTCATGAACCAACTTCTTCTTGAACGGTTTGGAAGTCGAGCTAAACGACTATAAACAAAAGAGCTTGATGGGAGACACCCCAACTTGATTGGAGACACCCCATCTCGGCGTTTCTTGGGTCTAAATCCTTTTTTTTTTCAATCTAGTTGCATATCTTTTATCCATTCCATCATCAAAGCAAGGCAATTCTCGAAATCTCTAAGTTTCTAAAGTTTTGGAACTTTGCCCTGGATTTCGAATTTTAGCCTGTTTAGGCTTGGTTAGGATTGCATCCAATGATTATACATGTTCTTATACCAATTGCATGCCTATTTCCTGATTTCATAGAGAAAATTTTGATGAAACTTTGGTTTCCCACCCACATTCGAAATTTGGGTGAAAATTCACCCTGAAAACTCGCTTTTACATGTTCAAATCGGTTTCAACTCGAATTTTTAGAACTTTCAATCCTCTATCCACTTATTCTTTAACGTAAATCCGTTTTCATTGGTTTAAGCTTGAGTTTTAGCTATCTCTAGCTTGTATGGTCACTTTTTAGACGTTTTTTTTTAGATTTTTCACCTTGTTTTCAATTGTTCTTTGTGGTTTCATTGTTTTTTACCCGAATCTTATGCCACAATTGATGAAATGTGCTATAATCCTTCTTGAAGTTACCTATGAGATGCAATTGTGATTGACTTTGAATTTGAAACTTGATCTTGGCACATACTTTGATTTTGGGACACTTTCTTGAATATTTGTGAATCACTTAACCACTTCTTCACATGTGTTTATGCTAGCAACTGTTTATGCTAGTTCCCATTGCTTTACACCGTTTTTAAATTCATGTGAAATTGGTTTTTGTTTCAATCAATTTATTGTTCTGTGTTTTGGCCATTGATCATTGTGCTTCTTATTGCTTCTTTAGACTCCTTGTGTCTTTCCTTTTTGTAGATGCCTCCCCCAAAGCAATCAAAGAAGAACACCACGACTGAGAGGGGTCAGACTTCTTCTCTAGAACCTCCTCCTAGAGCACCACGAGCACGGCTAAGTGCCTTACCAAGGCCAAGAGATGACTTAGTGCCTTTATCCTTAGACCATCTAGCACCACAAGCTCAGAACGCCTCCACCCTCTCTGATCTTCGCACTTTGACTCACCGAGCACTAGGGGAGCCTTGGAATGATATGAATAGGGTGTTTTATAACAAGTGGCTCAAAGTCAGGTTTGACCCCACTCCTTGCATTGAGCGCATCCTCCTCGAGAGGCTTGGTATTTATGAGTGGGTCACGGGCATTCTCAGAAATATAGGGGTCGCGAACCTTCCTACAGAGCGGCATCCAGTTTACCTTAAGTTGTGTGCCCAGTTTTTCTCCTCCGTTAGCGTCCATCGTATCGATCAGGCAGACTTAGAGGATGCACGCAACTACTTTATAACGTTTATGCTTTGAGGTTTGGAGTACAAGCTGTCTGTCACGCATATATGTGAGCTTTATGGGTTCGACTCAAGCAAGACTGGCACCGAATTCCACGATAAGAACTCACTATTCATCTGGGATTTTTGGAAGGGTTTTGGGGATCCTAAGGCTAACCGCACTCGTACGATGAAGATCACGAGTATCAGACACCCGGTGATTCGCATTGTCATGAAGATTCTTGGGACAGTGTCCTTTGGGAGAGATGAGACAGGGAATGTTTCCACCAACAATGTGGCGATGCTTTACTATGCTCTCCCTGACTCAACTCTGACTTTCCTCTCACCTGCTGTCAGAGCTGAGGCTCTGGACGAGCTAGAGGCAAACTTGGGATATATTTTTGCGAAGATGCTCCATAAGAGGATACTTTGAGGATTGACAGCTAAGGAGCGTGGAAAGGATGATTACTTAGGTAAGTTATTGGCTCTTATTTTTAGAGCTGTTGGGATAGATCTTGCTCAGGAGGAAACTGTTGATGAGAGGGAAGCTCTTATTGATCTCCAATACTTCAAGAACGCCTGGATCTTCAAGAAGAATCACTAGACCTATCAGTTTGAGATCGAGGTGAACCAGCCACTATACGTGGAGCTTCCAGTCGAGGGTTTGACTATCCCTGACTCGCCTGCTGCTTTGGCTTTTTAAGGTGCCTGCCCGTCTCCTCCTCCAGCCATCCAACATAGGGGGAGAGCGTTCTAGGCGCCCTTCAGCCACTACTAGATCTCCTCCACTCCCTACTCAGTCACGATTTCCAGGGTATCATCCTCTTCCAGGAGCCTGATCAACCGCAGAGGTTCCTATCCGTGATGTGTGGTAAACTAATTTTAAAATTTGTAAACCTCTACTTCCCGACCACAAGGGGTGTTGTAGTAAGTAAAGAGTCGATCCACGGGAGGCGAACTGAGCATGCAATTTTCGAAATTAAATCTAACCTAGAATGAAAACGATTGAAGAGGGTAGCAAACGGGCGAAATTAAACAACGATTTAAAACAATAATCTAAAAACGTTAAACTTAGGATTCTACGGATCATGCGATACTCGGTCAGACAACTATTCAGAAATTACCTTAACAAACCTAGACACCATCGTTAAATATTGAACCGGCGCACTCTTGTGCGACAATCCGCGGTCCCTATGCTATGCAAGAGCTCGGTACTGGCCCCACTCTGTCACTCTCGTGAGGAATCACAATCCTACGCTATGCTAACACGCAGTAAATCAAACGCGGTTTAATCTACGAATTCCTAGTCACGACTTTAATCAAAGTCCTCTAGAGAATCGTTCGTTCTTATCAATCATCCAACGAGTTCTACCGGTGACTACACTCAATCTAGAATCGTTTAAAATATAAGATATGGTTGATCAGACCTATCTAACCAATACATGCAATTGATAGAAGAAAGTTTTGAACGTTAGGAATATATTTGTGTCTAACCATCGATCGCAATCACCTATGAACCCTAAGTTCAACTCCTAACTACTCAGACATAGCAAAATAAAGCGATGAACAGGTCTGGAAAATCATAACTATATTGAAAAACTAATGAAAATAACGTTAAACAAAAATTCTCAACAAAAGAAACAAAAACAAAGAGAAAGCAAAGAGAAAAAGGGAGAAAAGCGGTCTTGGAATCATCTCAGCCTTGGAATCGCTCCTGGAGAACCCTTCACGGATGGTGAAAAACTTCGGACCCTTTTTCTGAAGCCCTAAGACGTCTTTATATAGNGCCGGTCTTCGTTTATTTATGAGTCTGGGCTAATTTAACCGAACCTGAATAAGTGTCTACATCATTCTGCATTCCCCTACTGAAACCCCGAAGTCCTAACGCTTTTTATTATTGTTTTACCTCGTCATTATACTTCGCGCATTTTACCTTGATTTCTGCTAGTGACAAGTAGAGACCAAACCCCAAAAAGATTTATTTCTTAGTTTGATTTAATATAGGAGATAAAAGAAGTACACCGGAAGAGTGGTTCGATACCCTTACTTCCCACTACATCGCTCTTAGCAGTGTGGTGTCGGAGTTAAGGAAAACCCCTTTACTTCGATTAATAAGTGGACCTAAAAACCAACTTATCAACCTGTAACAAGAAGAGTTCTCACAAAACCATTCCAAAAGAGCCACAATTGGCCGAGTACGTCAATCGACCAAAAGGAGCATAAAAGCCGACATCCTTCAACAAAAAAAAACAATTCGTTACTAAAGTCGATCAAAGACAGGTTGACACATTAGCAACAAAGCATACGAAAAAGTAAAAGTTCACCAGCCCAAAATAAAAAGAGGAATGGAATACCAAAAACCAATTAAAACCTTGGGGAGATGTCTAATTAGTCGCACCAGCAAGGTCAGGAGTGCCAACTAGGTTGCTGCCAAACTGATCCACACCGCCAGAGATCTCCCCGACCCCGTCCATCGTCATTAAATCACGGGCCTCAACATTAGTACCCAAACATTCAGGCCCCCATGGAAGATTCTCATAACGAGAACATTGGGCATCAATCCCAACCTCAGCGACCTTCAACTTGTGCTCAAGCTCAACGCCCGTCTGGGACCCGCACTTGATCACCTCCAAGATCGAAAGCTTGGCTTTAACCCGCGCGTGCTGAACTTGGAAATCATACACCTTCTTCATGGTGTCAAGCTGACCCCGGAGATCATTCAATCATGACTAGAAACGACCAGAAATCTCTCGCTTTGCGTCACACACTGCCTTGGCGATGGAGTCGTCATCGTGCGACCTCCTTTTCCCCCTACGCACCAACTCGGCGTTCACCTGGGCAACACAATCCTTGGAAGCGACCAACTTCTCCATCAAGTCCTCCAGCTCTGCCCGCAAGGAGATAATCTTGACCTCCTTCGAGTTCATGGTCTCTGTCAAGATCCCAACGGTCCCAAGAAGGCCATCCACGAATTTATCACCAGCACTCGAAGACTTGTCAAACCCGACTTCATAAACTTAGATTTGTATCCAGCCACCATCTTTTTCATCACATACATAACATGACATGCGGCAGAAAAACAACTTAGAGATATCGTAGTAAAAAATACAAACAGAATGCATAAGCAAAACTAACCATCCCAATAGCGAAGCCGCGTCGGTATAATCATCCCGAGCGGACAACTCTGAAACAGGGGGCACGGAGCAGCTCCTCGGCTTAAAATGACGAAGAACGGTCGCTATACTCCTCCGGTCTTCCGATATCGGATAGTTGGCTTCGTGGGCGAATGACCATGAGTAGTGAGCCGACGCTGACCGCTTCTTAAAGTTGCTGCGGAGGCAAAGAAGGCCTAAAGCCTCAAGTTGCTGGGAGGCAAAGAAGGCCTCAAGTTGCTGCAGAGGCAAAGAAGGCCTCAACTTGCAGTCGTGTGACTAACGCCTCAAGTTGCTGCGGAGACAAAAAAAAGGCCTAGATCTCACTGCAAAAAGAAGAGAACACCCGAGTTAGCGATCCCCGGACAATCGTAAAAAGAAGAAAAGGCTCGGACATATGACCAACCGACATCGTTAGACTCAAAGGTCGAAAGCCCATCAATGGAAAAATCGCCCATCGAGTCGGCATTCCGACTAAAAGCAAACAACTTCCATTACCAACGGTCATCCCGGGGTACCGAACCTTAAATAACATGAAACCCAGGGCAAGGACCACCATGGAACTAGGAGCGGCTCCCAGAACGGCTAACAAGAAAAAGCTGCTAAAAAACGCTCGGTGAAATGGTTAAGTCAGCCTCGCGTGCCACCTTGAAAAACGCCAACCCCACTCGAACAAAAGAGGAAACTAATTGATAAAGTGAAACCCCCAAAGAAGAGATGAACTATAACAATGGACGAGGAATCGGAAAGATCAAGTTGCACGAGTCAAAATAGAGGGTGGACGCAAAAATAGTCCCGAGAGGGCTTCACCCGAATCGTAAAAAAGATCAATAGCTCTAAGAACGTTGTGGCGAACCAGAAATTCGTCTAAATCCTCGAACGATAAACCCCCTGAGCATTGAAACGAAGAAGCACTCCTACCGAGGCACGTACCAGCATCGGTACCACCGCGAGTAGAGGGAGGTGAGACAGTCCCCCATTCGTCACCAGAGGATGCAGGGCGTAGAGCAACCGGGCTATCGCCTAAAGAACTCCATGGCGAGGAAGACATCACAATATCAAAAAGAAAAATAGGAGAGCGACTAAGAGCGAAGTACGAGTCGCAAAAATCAAAATCCTCATAATCAAAAGGTAATGAAATTACAAACAGTGAAAAGAAGATAAGAGGATGAAGGAACAATTACCTTGAAAATCCCGTCTGAAAAGGCGTGATGATTACTGAAAGGAAACTAAAGAGACTATATGAAGGGAACTAGAAAAATTTGAAATTCCCGCAAGGCGATGAGACAGTTATAAAGTCGCGAATAGTCCGCCAACAACTACTCGAATCCGAAGATCCCACTCGAACCCCGCGAAAAGAGGGAAATTCGAAAGTTGAACGCTTCCTAGTCTTCGCAAGACAGCCCAAGAAGTTGGGGGCAATTTATGATACCGGACCCAACTGAACGGGCCCATTATCCAAATGAGAAAGCCAAGCCTAGAGGTCAAGAGGCCCAACCAAAAGAAAAGTCAATAGTCAACGGTCAAATGGCAGAGTCCCACCGTCATCAATCCGCATCGAAGAAAATGGGAGAAGGAATCGAGTGGATACGCGAATCTAAGGCATACAGTTTGAAGGAGTCCACTATAAAAAAGTACCAAGAAACCCTAAAAAAAGGACAACAAACAATTAATTAGTAAAATTATCTTCGAATTAATTAGTAACAAACAATTAATTAGTAAAATTATTCAATTATTCTAAAAATTAATTGAATAATATTATAAAACTTTTGTAAAATAGTAATAAACATACGTTTTAAAATAACAAAAGGACAACAACCAATTAATTAGTAAAATTATCTCCGAAATGGTCTCATATATGATCAACTAATGCATTTCGAAGTGATAAATGAGTCTCTTTGTTTTTTTATCTCTGGAGTATGATCTAACAATTGTTGAAAACGATTATTTTCGTTTTTTACCATTTCAACAGTTGCTTTGAATATTTGTATTATTACCGTGTTTGAATTTTTTTAGTGTTTATGTAACCTTTTTTTGTTGGATTTCATGATTTTTATGTATTGTTTATTATTATTAATTTGGTTAATAATTTTTTATTATTGAGTAAATTTTGTTTTAATATTAAAATTAAAAATATAAAAATAATGTAAACATTCAATAAAAAAAATGGGCTAAAATGATAAAATAAAAAGATTAACAAAATTATTTATGATATACAAATTATAGGGATTGAAATATAATTTATAAAAGTTTTTAAGGTTTCAATAGGGAAACCTCAAATTTGAGGTTTTAGTTTTTGAAACCTTAAAAATAAGGTTTTAAGGTTAGCATTGGAAAACAAAAAGGGAGATTTTCATAAATGGCACTAGAATCACCTATTTTGCAAAAATAACACATGAATTCAATTTTTTACAGAAGTAGCAATTTATAGTGTCTTAATTGATACATATACCCTCACTAGTTTTAAAGACTTCTATTATTTTTCACAAAAAAAAACCCATAAAGCCTATCTTTAAAAAAACCCATATCGATAGGGATAACCGTAAATCCTAAATCGGCGTCCGACGACTTCCGACGAGAGACGCGACGGCGAGACATGCGAGTGCACAGCTTCCGGCGAGACAGATGATATTGGTAATTTCTTCTCCTTCCTCTTCTTCTTCCTCCTATTTTGATCACTCCATTAGTCTCTTCTGATAACGAATTCGAGTTCCGTAGTGATGATTTGCTTTGACTTAGGAGTGATGTCGAATTATACCTTTCCAGGGACTAATTAATAATGAAATTGAACCTAGATTTGGATTTATTTGCATTTATTTGATTGGTGACGGATCTACCCAACTCGAGACAATTGAAATCTCATCTCTGGTACTTCAATTTTTGCTTTTACCTCTTGAATTAAGTTTGTCTAGATTTTGCTGAATCTTGAGTTTTTTAGCTCAATTTTGATTTAGCTCTTAAGCTAGGCTTTTTTAGCCCAAAGAAGAATGCAAAGTCATCTCGACTTTGGAAGTAGCACAACCCATAGGGGATGAATGTCCATTCTACCTTCCGATTCAAATTAGAAACACTAATTTCCCCCATGTTATGTGTGATACAGGTGCGAGTGTGAATACGATTCCACTCAAGACAGCTAAGGAAATCGGTTTCGAAGACACCGATTTCAAACCTGTCAGGTTTTCCTGTAAGCTTGGCAGATAGCACCATGAGACGACCAGTGGGAATGCTAGAAGACATAAATGTCATCATAGGANAATGCTAGAAGACAAAAATGTCATCATAGGAGGCGTCAGAGTGCCCACCGATTTCGTTGTCATGGACATCGGATCGGATAACAATGAGTACATGGTTCTGGGCAGACCATTCCTAAGCTCAACTGGAGCAACGCTTGACTTCAAGGAGCGTAGGATCGACTTGGACTTTGGCTGGAAAAGAATGAGGTTCTATCCAAACGATGTTGTGATCATACCACATCCCATCAAGCTGATGGCAATCTCCACTCCAAGCCTTGGCACAAAACTGCTTACCGAAAGTCGGGAAAAGTGCAAAGAGCTAATGAGTTGGAAGAAAACTCGGAATAACAAGATTAGACCATGCGTTAAGCATGAAGAAGGAGATCCACAACATCTCCGACACTCACCAATGGGTTGAGAAAACCGGAAGTCAAGCTACGTGACTATAAACAAAGCGCTACGTTGGGAGGCAACCCAAATTATCCTTGTTTTTCAATTTCCTTTATTTTGAATTTTTTTGTTATTTTTGTTTTGTTTTGTTTTTGATTTTTGGGAATAGAGATCAGTTCAATTTGGAAGGAAAAATCCAGTCAAACGGTCCTGAGTTTGACTGTGAAGGAGACACGAAGAACGGAGTATGCTTACTCCACTGTTCCGTTATCTCCGATGCATCCTCCGAAACGACCCTCATATCGACAGGGTTTCACTCATTGACTTCCAGCATCTCCGGAGTATTGATATGATCCAGGGAGAAGATTGTATCTATCAGTATGTGGATCTACATAACACTACTCTGTTTTGCAGGTTACCAGTGCCAGGGCTCATGGAGCCATCTTCGATGGAAGCCCTCGAGTTCGATGCCCCAGATGTCGTGATAGCCGCTGACTCTTTAGATACAGAGGAGTATACTTTTGAGCCCGTTCCTATTCCAGAGGAATACCGTGCCGGCTTTCACGACTTATATGCCGATCAAGCACAGACGCACAAGAAGGCACTAAAGCTCAGGAAGTACATGAAGATGTTCACTTGCGGGACGGCAAGGGACACTGCAGAGAGCAGCAACAGGAGACGCAGAGGACATCGTTAGATCTCCACCTCACCATCGACCATCTGTGACGCCATCTCTATCCCTATCTTTTTATTTTCTTTATTTTCAGTCTTTATTTTATTTTTGCACTTGCTTTTTCTTTATTTCTTTTCTTTAGTTGAGTCAGCCCCGTTCTCTTCTTTCCACTCCTTCCCATCGGAGACGATGCGGAGTAAGTTTGGGGGGGAGGCACGGGTGCTAACTTGTATTTTTGGTTTTTGTGTCATGTCGTCGTACTAAGCATTGATTATCATGATCTAGAGACTATGATTTTATCCTCATATGATTGCACGCTAGACACATAGGAAACTTGATTCATATGCATTGACCATATCTTGAATTCGACATTAGCATAGGTCGC
>KE151438.1:0-31781 GCA_000411095.1 Aethionema arabicum
GAGCTCGGATTAGTGAATCTTTCTTTGATTTTATCATTTGTTTGGATTCATGAAGTGTTTTTGCTTGTTCTTGATCTTACAGATTGGGGATTTTGAAGATTCTAGCATCGAAAATTGGGGGAAAAAATGCAGACGAGGTACATGGAGAGGACTAATAGTATGAGAGAGAAGAGGAAGCTAGAGGAAGATAATCAGCAGCCGGAGCGTAAGAGGCCAGCTCTTGCAAGGTAAAATCTATGTTTATGTTTATATGATTTTGCTAATTAAGTCAAGGGCAGCGAAGTTATGGTAATTATGAAGGGATAGAGCTGTTTAAGTACTGATTAACATCTAAAATCATGGAGAAAAGGGGATTTGTTTGGGAGATTTTGAGAATGTTTTGTATGTTCTTGCAGTGTAATTGTGGAAGCTATGAAGATGGATAGTTTACAGAGGCTTTGCTCATCTTTAGAACCGATTCTTCGCAGAGTGGTAAAGTTTAAAGATTCTTCTGTCTATGTCTTTTGGTGCTCGGTAGATCTTAACCTGTTGGGCTTGCCTGACTTACTGTTTTGTTAAACAGGTAAGCGAAGAGGTGGAGCGGGCACTGGCGAAACTAGGCCCTGCCATCGTTAGTGAAAGGTATCCTATAGGAATCTTGAGGAATAGATTCAATGGTTGAAGTAGTTTTGCTTTCTTTAATGTTTGAGTTTGCAGGTCTTCACCTAAACGAATTGAAGGTATCGGTGGAAGGAACTTGCAGCTTCAATTTCGATCTAGGTTATCTGTTCCTTTGTTTACTGGAGGAAAGATAGAAGGAGAGCAAGGTGCTGCAATCCATGTCGTATTACTAGATACTACATCTGGACATGTATTAACAACAGGACCTGAAGCTTCTGCAAAGCTTGATGTTGTTGTACTTGATGGTGATTTCAATAATGAAGATGATGAAGGTTGGTCTGGAGAAGAATTTGATGGTCATTTAGTTAAAGAACGTCAAGGAAAGAGACCTCTTCTCACTGGTGACATACAAGTAACGTTAAAAGAAGGTGTAGGAACATTAGGAGAACTTTTCTTTACAGATAACTCAAGTTGGATAAGATGCCGAAAATTCAGACTCGGTTTAAAGATCTCTTCTGGTTACTGTGAAGGAATGCGTGTACGCGAGGCCAAGACTGAAGCTTTTACTGTCAAAGACCATAGAGGAGAGTGTAAGTTCTTTGCCTTCCCTTTCTTGATTTGTTTCCTATGTTCTCAAAGTACTTAACAGATCTGAATTCAAAGCTTTTTATATATGTTTAATGGTTTGTTTACAGTATACAAGAAACATTACCCTCCAGCTTTAGATGATGAAGTCTGGAGATTAGAGAAGATAGGAAAAGATGGAGCTTTTCATAAGAAACTAAACAAAGCAGAAATCTACAATGTTAAAGAATTCTTACGTCTTATGGTCAAAGATTCACAGAAACTACGAACTGTAAGTGTTCTTTCATGATTTCACACAATCCAATACCTTATCAAGAATCAAAATCTTGATTGATTTTTTTTCCAGATTCTTGGAAGTGGTATGTCAAATAGGATGTGGGAAACACTTGCAGAACATGCCAAGACTTGTGTCTTGAATGAATTGCTTTATGTTTATTATCCCGAAGCTTCAGGAGATATCGGTGTGGTTTTCAACAACATTTTTGAGTTCAGTGGTCTGATTTCAGGGAAACAGTATTATCCTGCAGATTCTCTTTCAGACAATCAAAAGGTTTTTACTCAGATCTTCAACTTATATATATATATATATATATATATACACTTTTTATGAAATTTAATAACATAATCTTGAACATATGATCATCAAATTCAGGGCTATGTTGATGGATTGGTGAAGAAAGCATATGAAAACTGGGATCAAGTTATTGAATATGATGGCAAATCACTTATGAACTTCAATCACATTAACAAAACAGCTTCTTTAGATTACTCTATACCAGTTTCTCTCCCAAGCCAACAATCTACATCTTATTCAGACATAACTGTTGAAGGTAAGGTTTCATCTTGGGCTGGGCAAAAACCCAAACCGAACAAACCCGAACCAAACCGAAAATTTCGGTTTGGTTTGGTTTTTGTGTGGGTTTTGATAAAAACCTGAATGGGTTTGATTTTTTAAATTGTTTGGGTTCGGTTTGGTTTGGTTTTAAACTGAACCCGAATAAGAACCCAAACAAAACCGATTACTTTAAAATTATGTGATCAAAATTATTTATAAAATAAATATAGTATATTTTATATGTTGTTAAAGATTTAAATTTGGGTATTTAAAGCAAATGTTTTGGATTTTTTGAGTTTCGATCTTTTGAATATTTAATTTTTGGATGATTTTTAATTAAACAATTGTTTTACCATTTTGAAATTAAAAACATTGTTTGTCTAATAATTAAACCCAAAAAACCCGAACGGATAACCCGAACCAAACCAAAACCGAATTACCCTAAAACCAAACCAAACCGAAATTAGTTTGGTTTCGATTTGGTTTCAGTTTTTGAAAACCGAATAAACCGAATCCGAATAAACTGAACCAACCAAATCCGAACAAACCGAACAAATCCGAACGCCCAACCCTAGTTTCATCAATGTCTGCAATTCAATCTTTCTTGCATTGAAACCCATTTTTTGTTGATTTTTTTCATTGTTTACAGCTTCAGGTTATAACCAAACTGCAGCTTCTTCTTCAAGCTTTCCTGGTCAATCTCATCTTTCAACTGATGCTACTTCTTACATAAACTTTGGAAACTCATCTCTTCCTCCTCAAGATCACTTCATAAGAACCTCTGAAAGCTTAATCCATAACAATGGTGGAGTTAAATTGGGGTTAGGATCTGAAAACCAGATAATCCAAGCTTCTTCTTCTTCTGGTATGAACTCTTTTAATGGCTGGTTAAACACTACACATGAGAGAGAATCTAATGAGTTTTTATCAGAAGAAGAGATAAGATTAAGAAGTAATGAGATGCTTGAAAACGATGATATGCAACATTTATTGAGATTATTTAGTATGGGAAATGATCAAGGAACTCCAATGAATGTTCAAGAACAAGATGGATTTGGATTTCAAGCTTTTGGTGAAACGTCATCAATGGCGGATTATCAAAATCGGAGTACGAATTCTGGTAAAGCTGTTGTAGGTTGGCTAAAGATTAAAGCAGCTATGAGATGGGGTTTTTTTATTAGAAGAAAAGCTGCTCAAAGACGTGCTCAGATCGTCGAAATTGATGATTGAATGATTTTGAGGAATTAGGTCAAGAAAAAATGGTGATTTTCAAAGTTTGAATTTTGTAAGATTTCAGAAGAAGGAACACAGAGGAGAAGCTAAGATGGTTTTTTTTTTTAATGTATAGTGAACTTGTTTGTATTTGTTGTTTTGTGTTTGTATGTAATCTTTACTTAAAGACTAATAAAACTTAATTATTATAATTAATATTGCAAGATTATTGAGTTTTTTTTGTAAAATTCAGAATTTTTAAATTTTATAATATTGTTTGAATTCATTTTCAAAATTACACTAATTACATTTTTGATGTATTTTTAATATATTTTATTAATTATAAATGGATAAAATTATCGTCGTTTTTTTTCCTCTATCGTTTAAAATGAAACCTAATTGTATTTTAATTGTAATGTTAGCTTTTCATCTCCATTAAATGATTTTTGTTTTTCTAAATTAAAGATAACTTTTAACTTTATATTAGTTTCGTTTTTAAAATTTTCCATTATAATGAAAAAAATCTTAAACAATCGTTTCAAGTTTTTATTAAATTATTAATGTTTTTGTTTACGATAATTTTTTTTATTTTAACCGTTAATAGTAATAACGATAAAATGTGATAGAGAATAACATTTTTAATGTTTAAAAAATATAATTGAGTTAAGATTATATTATGAGAAATAGGTAATTTTTAGTATATATCTTATGGTATAAATTGAATTGCGTTAAACAAAAATAATAAATTGAATTCACAATAACTAAAATACTAATTTATGTAAATAAATATTTTAAATGCGTGAAAATAATATAAATAGATAAATATAAAATATAAAAATTAATTTGAATTATTGAGATAATTATTTATAGTGTGTATATATAGCTAATATCATGTGTGACAATAAAGCTGTTACCTTGGTTTCGCTGTGGTCGTCGTTCGTCTTCACCTCCGTCTCGTATCATTCTTCGCTGCTATAGTGCTACCGTTGATCTTCAGCAGTGAGTCTTGTCTCTCTATTATCTGGTCCTCATTTATGGGTCGTCTTCGCTGAATTTTAAGCCCTTGTTTTCTGGATCTAGGTTTTGTAATTCCTCTTGTTTTTGGTTGGAATTCGTTTTCGTTAATCAAGATTTTGGCGAATTCTTGGTTTTTGTCTGTCAAATTTATTGTTTCCAATCTGGATTTGTGAAATTTTTCGTTGATCAAGAGAAAACACTGTAGGAAAAGAAACCGTTCGTGTTTTCTAGGTTTAACGGGCAGTTTCTTGTTCATCGGTTAACAAGTGAACTTTATAGCGAGGATGCGTTTATGTTGAAATTTTAGAAAATTGGGCATTAAATCGTATATATAAACGTGAGCTGGACAATGTGTGGTGTTATTGTAGAGAAACTCTATAGATTGCACACGATCTGTTCGTTAAAATGCGTGAAAGAAGCTGAACATTTGCGTAATTTATGGAGAGAAGAAAGGAGATAATTACTGTTCTTTAAAGAGTTTCTGTCTTTCTTTAGTTGATCGATAGATACTTTCTTGAGCTTGAATCTGGGATAATAAGCTTATCAATTCTCCATAGATTGTCATGAAGTGAGATTTGTTTGATCTGTATATGCCATGGTCATGTGCTTAACTGTGATATTTGTTGTTTTTTAAAGGCAGAAGAAGTGAAACCTAAGATATGGAGAACGTGGAGGATCTGAAAATTCTTGCAGAGCAATATTTGCATCAAGGAATTGAATTTGTTCAAAAGATTCCACCGACTCAGCTTTATGCTGCTATTGCTGTTCTGTTATTAACTACCCTTTTGCTCTTATCTGGTAAGTAGTTAACACTACATTCTCTTCTCTTATCTTCTTAGGCATAGTTTAGGGCATGTAGCTTTGATGGTTTTCTTGCATTCAACTGTTATCCGCTGTTGAAAAGTGTCAATTTAGACTTGTGATTAAACTAGAGAATCAGCTCATTGGGTGTGTATGTTCTTTGTTTAAAGCTATTATTCCTGTTTCTGAGGTTTATGCAATATCTTTCTTTGATTGTACATAAAGAAAGCCAATTTCTTGTTAATTTTGTCACTCTTACTGCCTCCTGCAGTTCGGTTGTTCAAACGAACAAAATCCAATACTATACTCCTCGCGGGGCTCAGCGGAAGTGGGAAAACAGTCCTCTTCTATCAAGTGAGTATTTCGGGTTGCAGTTCCACTCACATGGCTATGAAAATCTGCTGAATTCTCACAGTTTCCTGGCTATGATAAGATGGTTTTTGAGATTTACATTTTATATTTGTGACAGCTTCGAGATGGATCTTCACATCAAGGTACTGTAACTTCAATGGAACCAAATGAAGGTACCTTTTTACTCCACAATGAGAACACTAAGGTAAAGAAAGATCTTCACTTTGGTTTGTTTCTAAAACCTCATGAAATTATTTGTTGAATAAGAACAAAAACATGTCCTGTGTTTTATAACAGAAAGGAAAAGTAAAGCCTGTTCATCTTATTGATGTGCCTGGACACTCTCGACTTCGATCAAAACTCGAAGAATTCTTACCTCGAGCAGCTGCCATTGTATTCGTAGTTGATGCACTTGAGTTTCTCCCAAACTGCCGTGCAGCTTCCGAGTAATTTTCCAAAACTTGCTTACCGTTGAACTAACCGGTAATATATATAGACACTTAACACCGGTTTTTAACTCTGCAGGTACCTTTATGACATTCTAACCAATGCTAGCGTTGTCAAGACCAAGATTCCAGTCTTACTTTGCTGTAACAAAACAGATAAAGTAACTGCACACACCAAAGAGTTTATCCGCAAGCAGATGGAGAAAGAAATGTAAGATCTTTTGGTCCTATTCCGTTGCCCGTCGCTGAAATCAGCAAGAGGCGACAGCGACGAGTGACGGATAATAATGTTGTTTGTTTAGTTGTCGCCAGCGACGAAATGTTAGTTCATTAGTCTGTCGTTAGTTCGGCAGCGACATGCGATTTAAAATTCAAATCGCTGAAAAATCTAACGTTTAGAATTTTTAATCGCCGAACTAGCGACAGGTAAACGAATACGTTTAGCCATGAGTTTCGGCGAGACGTATTTGAACCAACGACGACGAAACAAACATAAATTTTCGTCATTGTCGCTCGTCATTGTCTTAGAGACGCACAACAGAGGAAACCCTATCGTTTAGTTGTCGCCAGCGACGAAATATTAGTTCATTAGTCTGTCGTTAGTTCAGCAGCGATTTAAAACTCAAATCGCTGAAAATCTAGCGTTTAAAACTTTTAATCGCCAAGACTTGTCCCTGTACTAGCGACAGATAAACTAACATGTTCAATGATGAGTTTTGGCGATAGGTATTTGAACCAATGATGACAAAACGAACATAAATTTTTGTCATTATCGCTCGTTACTGTATCCGAGACGCGCCAACGAACAAACCCTTTCTCTGTTTTGAAACCTTATCTCTTCTCTAGCTCTTATTACCTGGTAGTAAAATGTAAGATCTTTGTCTGTGTGTTTGCAGTGATAAACTTAGGGTTTCAAGGAGCGCAATTTCAACAGCTGATATAGCTAATGACTTCAGTCTTGGTACTGAAGGAGAAGCCTTTGCTTTCTCGCAATGTTACAACAAAGTTACGATCGCTGAGTCGTCTGGATTGACCGGTGAAACAGAACAAGTTGAAGAGTTTATCAGAGAATATGTTTAAGTCATATCACAAGTTTCTTATGTGTTTGGTCCTCTAGGGATTGTTTTAGTTCAAGAGAGAGAGAGAAACACTTTTCTATTGTACATGTACTACTATTTTACATCCGGTTTAATTCGGTTTGGAAACTAAGTAAACCGGTTTTGACTTGAGAGTAACCGACTTAATTTGAGATAATAACTTCAAAAATTCATCAGGATTTAAGAAAAAAAGGGTATTTATTATAATGTAATTTGATTCTAATTTTGTTAGATTTAGACATCGAGATTCAATAATTTGTAGACAAAGTATTGATTTAAATATTATAGATTTAAGAATAATAATTAATTTTATCTTTGGTTTGATCCAACGGCTGATTTTGATAACTATTCTATCTTATGGAACTCAAGTCATATAAATATAAATTATACATCAAAATTTTAAAGTAGGGTTGGATCAAATTTTTGTAAAATTTGACAATTTTTTACACGAATTTATAGATGATACACGAATTTATTTTTATGTTTTTAAAATACATTTTTAATGCTTATTGATTGGCAATTTGACACCACAAATATAATCAATAATCCTAAAATTTAAGTATAAAACTCTAGAATCTAATCATAAAAAATGTATTATTGTAAAAAAAATGTGTATTTTTGCAAATTTAAATCTGTAAAACATGAAAAAACATATTATATTTTATTTATAAATAATTTTAATCAAATAATTTAAAACCCAAATCCAAACAATTTAAAAATCAAATCCAAACTAAACCATAATTTCGGTTTGTTTCGGTTAGTGTTCTTAACCCAACCTTAACGTTCTCATTCCTTCACACTATAAAAGCTCTCTGAAACCACTCTTTCACCGGTAAAATCCCTAAATCATCAGAAAGATCTCGCCGGAATTTTTCTTATATACGGAGAGATTAGGGTTCTGAGTTTTCTTGTGTTCTCAAATCATCGAATATATTTTTCTTAATTCTCTTTAGGTCAAAATGTTTCAAGATTTCGTCCCTCTGCTACTCCGATCATACTTCTCCGACTTAATCGACCGGTGGTTTTTACCTCCCGAATCGAACAATCTCACAGTGATTATCATCGATGAGTACTGTAATGGTAATGGTGACAGTAACCAAGTCTACGAAGCAGCGGTGACATATCTCCGCGACAAATTCGGGTCTAAAGGCGAACAAATTACAGATTTCTTCAAGAATTTCGAGGTAAGATGGAATTACTATGAGAACAAAAATGGTGAAACCATGAAACGCTATTACGAACTAAGTTTCGAGAAGAGATTTCAAGAAATAGTTATGGAGTCTTATTTGAGTCATGTTTTAGAGAAATCAGAGGCAATGAAGAGAGATCTGAGGGGTATAAAGCTTTATACTCGCTGTTATGATGATGAATTTGGTTGGAATTGGGACTGTATCAGTCTTCAACATCCTTCTTCAACATTTGATACATTAGCAATGGATATCTAGATACCAAAAAGAAGATAATTGCTGATTTGGGAAGATTTCTTAAGAGGAAAGAGTTTTACAAAAGAGTAGGTCAAGTTTGGAAACGAGGTTACTTACTCGATCTTCAGAAACTGAGAAATCTAAATCTAACTTGATTGCTGCAATGGCTAATTACAGCAAATTTGATGTCTTTGATCTTGAACTTGGTTCTGTTTCTAACCGTAGTGAGTTGTGGAAAGCGTTGGTATCCACCAAGAAACGTTCGATTTTAGTACTCAAGGATATAGATTGCATTGCAATTGATGAAACTAAGAGAAAGGTGAGATTTTGTGCTATGAAATTGAGATTATGTCTTTGAATTTTTTGATTTTAAATGTGTGAATTAAGTAACAAAAATTTGTGTGATGAACAGGTGATTTCATCAGCGATATTGGACTTCATTGATGGGTTTATGTCATGTTCTTTAGATGAAAGAATTATTGTGTTCACAACAAATCACAAAAATAAGCTTGATCCTGCTCTGTTACGACCTGGAAGAATGGATATGCACATTGATATGTCTATCTAGGGTTGGGTTCGTTCGAATTTGTTCGGTTTGGTTATGTTCGGTTTTAAAAAAGTATAAACCAAATAGAAACCAAACTAATTCGGTTTGGTTTAGTTCGAATATGCACATTCATATGTCTATCTAGGGTTGGGTTCGTTCGAATTTGTTCGGTTTGGTTTTGTTCGGTTTTAAAAAAATGTAAACTAAATAGAAATCAAACTAATTCGGGTCGGTTTTGTTCGAATATGCACATTCATATGTCTATCTAGGATTGGGTTTGTTCGAATTTGTTCGGTTTGGTTTTGTTCAGTTTTAAAGTGTAACTAAATAGAAATCAAACTAATTTGGTTTGGCTTGTTGGAATATATACATTCATATGTCTATCTAGTGTTTAGGGTTTAGGGTTTTGACTTTTCTCTATTGTACATGTACTATTTTACATCCGGTTTAATTCGGTTTGGAAACTAAGTAAACCGGTTTTGAGAGTAACCGACTTAATTTCACATAATAACTTCAAAAATTCAACAGAGTTGAAGAAAAAAAGAATATTTATTATAATGTAATTTGATTTTAATTTTGTTAGATTTAGATATCGAGATTCAATAATTTGTAGACAAAGTATTGAATTAAATATCATATTTAAGAATAATAATTAATTTTAAATTTGTATAAATACACTGATTTGAACTTATTGTAATCAAGTATCGCCGTCCAATTCTCAACATACTTTGATCATAGTTTTATTTAATTTTATATATTATCGTCATATGTTTATCACGAATTTTGTATATGAACTTTTGACATTTATGGTGTTTTATTTTTTTTAATTTACTACACTTTATGTTTGCCAAAAATAACTTATTTTTTTCTATGTAATCAATTAATTAAGTAGAATTTATCATGAAGTGGGTACCAACCTAAAAGTTGAAATTATTCACATAATATTATTTGTTTTTTAACGTGAAATTTCTAAACTAGAAAATTTATAAAATAATTAAAAAGGAAACTAAAATTTATTTTATTTTAATTTATCCCAAATTGTTTCTGCTCTCCAGCTATTCACACTTCTCACATTGCCCTCACTAAACTCATCACCTTTATGCTTTATCAAAAAATAAAAAAATAAAAAATTTAATTTTTTTAATTCTCTATGGAATCAACACTCCATTTAACACTTAAGCCCTATAAATACTCACTAATTAGTGTTATAATTTCATAACTCTTTTAAATTACTCCAAAACCACAAAAATGGTTACAAAAACACTAAATTTTCCTATGTTCTTTTTAGTTCTTTCAATATTATATCTTGATATATCAAATGTAACACAAGTGAAAGCTAATGATTTTAATCAAGAAATAGATATAACATGGGGTCATGGAAGAGGAAAGATTTTGAATAATGGCACTCTTTTAAATCTTTCTTTAGATCAATCTTCAGGATCAGGTTTTCAATCAAAATCTGAGTTTATATATGGAAAAATCGATATGCAAATTAAACTTGTCTCTGGAAATTCAGCTGGGACCGCTACCACATTTTATGTAAGTAATTTATTTTATATACCAAAGTTCTAAAATATTATAGATGGATCTATTTTTTTAGGAATTACTTAAAATGTCTTAATTCATGAGGTTTTTAAAAAATTGTCCAAATATGTGAAGGTATACCGATAATATTATTTGTCTAGTGTGAAAACATTTTTGCAAAAAATATTTGAGTTAGGATGAAAATCCCATTTTTTTTATATAAAAGTCAATCTATATAAAAAGATTTGTTAAGTTTAAATCATCATTAATTATAATTTAGATTATGGAACATCAAAATACGACTTTTAAATCGTTATAAAAATACTAAAATTTAGATAACGTAAGTATATACTATATAATTATTCATTAATGTTATATGTTAATGTTATATGTGTTTTATCTACTAAAATGTTGGATTTTGATGAGTTTATATAGAATTGAGATTTTAGTTTACAAAATTTGAGTATTAAAGTTTAGGGTTTAAAAAAATATGATTATCAAAGTTCAGTGTTTAAAAAATTATTTTGATAGTTGAAACGGATTTGAAATACCAATTTTTTTCAAAGATTAATCTATAATAAGTATTGTAAAGTTTAAATCGCTGTTAACTCTTATTCGGATTATGGAACATAAAAAATTGACTTTTAAATCGTTAAAGAATACTAAAATTTAGATTATGTAAATAATTAAATACTATATATAATTATTGATTAATGTTATATGTGTTTATATATTTAAAGATTAGATTTTTTATATGTTTTACGTAAATACAATATTAATCGTTTTCCTAATTCAAAATCAATCTTATAATCATCGTTATTCAAATGAGACTCCAATCTAGATTATGCAACATCAAAGCAACAATTTTGTAACCATTTAAACTACTCAAATTTGGATTATGTAAGTACTTTATTAATGTTATATGATTTTATACATTGAGTGATTAGATTTTGATGTTTTTTTTATTTATTTGTATAGTTAAAATCTGAAGGATTAAGATGGGATGAAATTGATTTTGAGTTTTTGGGGAATTTAAGTGGAGATCCATACATACTTCACACTAATGTCTACACTCAAGGCAAAGGAGATAGAGAACAACAATTTTATCTTTGGTTTGATCCAACGGCTGACTTTCATAACTATTCTATCTTATGGAATCCAAGCCATATAATGTAAGTATCCAAATCATAATATATATATATATATATATATATATGGTTGGGTCTTGATAATTTGATATGTTACGTTAATTATGATGTTTAACTAATTAAAACTAATGAATTTTGATTGGTTTTTTTAATAAATCGAATTGATTTGATTACATATATATCACTAGTTCGATATCTTTTAGTTTTGGTTAGTAAAAATAACAATTTTCTTTTTGTTATATATGACTAAATTGTTCATGTTGATATTTAAAATGTTGATTAGAATATATAATTGGGATTACACTGTTTTAAATCTTGAGATATCTATATTTTTGAAAAAAAAAACCCTCTTAAACTATCAAAATAGATTTTGAAACTCTGAATTTTGATAACCAACATTTTAAACTAAAATTCCAAAATTAAACCTCAAATTACAACCTAATTTACCTAAGTTTGCATTATATTTTGAATTTTAGGGTTAGGTTTGAATTTCATGTTTAAAATTTAATTTCAATTTTAAAAGTTTGATTATCAATTTATCATTATCATGATTTAACAAATCCGGCTATCAAAATTTAAGGTTTAGAAAATCATTTTGATAATTAAAAAAAAAAATTTCACCAAATGAGAATATTCAAGGTTTAAAATACCGTAACTTTTATATAATTCCGAGAGAAATAAATGAAAACATATAACATAAATCAAGATTACTAAAACCAAGATATTGTATTGTATCTTTTATAATATTCTTGAATTAATATATATAGTTTATTTGTTTTTTTTAGGTTTTATGTTGATGGAAAACCAATAAGAGAATTCAAGAACTTAGAAGCAAAGGGTTTATATTATCCTACGAACCAACCCATGAGAGTTTACGGTAGTCTATGGAACGCAGACGATTGGGCCACTAGAGGTGGTTTGGTTAAGACCAATTGGTCACAAGCACCATTTAATGCTTCTTTTATGAACTTTAACTCGGATAACACTTGTGTCTGGTCTACAAATGATACCACAACTACGAGCACGGCTAGTTCTTGTTCGGCCGGTTCGAGCGGGACGAACGAATGGTTTTCGCAACGAAGGATGGATTCGTCAAGCCGTAAGGTTTTAAAATGGGTTCAAAGAAAGTTTATGGTTTACGATTATTGTGAAGATAAAAAACGATTTTTTCAAGGTTTACCTGTTGAATGCACCGTGAAAAATAAAAAGTAAACATAAAATATTGAAATTTTTGTATGTTTTTTTTAATAAAAAAATGTGATTTTTGAGAGTCTTGTACGATTTATTTGATCTACTATAAATTTGATATTAATCTTGAGCTTTTTTTAACCAAATATTAATCTTGAATGTATGATCTAGCTAGAGTTACTTTATTTTTATTATTATTATTATAATTAAGGACCAAATGATATATTGTTAAATATTAATTGGAAAAAGTGAAATTAAAAATAAAGTATGTGTTTTGTGGAATCTTACGTAAAGTTCTTGTAACTTGTAAGGACCAAATTATATATTATCATATCATGACAAGATCTAAGAATATTAAATAACATAATATTAGCATACAAAAAAATACTCTTTCTGTTTTAAAATATTAAAATTCACATAAATACTAAGAAACATTAATTATACATTAAATAAATATTAATTTTTAATTTTATCAATATTCTCTTTCCTATATTCATTCTGATTATAGCATATTTAAAAAAAAATCAATTATTTTAAAAATAAATTTTTTTAGTAGGTTATTAAGTTAAATAAAATAAAAATTAAGAAAAATCACCTATTTTGAAAAAAACTTAAATCAGAAAAATCAAGTATATATGGAAAAAGGAGTATTATATATGGTACTTAAATTAAACGTTGACAAAAAAAAAATATATGGTACTTAAACGACGACGTTCCACATGAATTAAGCCTCTCGACAAACGACGCCGTAGGATGTGGCCTTATACCAAAACGACAGCGTTCGACATCAGTTAAGCCTCGTAAGTATAAAACGACGTCGCTGAGTTTGAAACGATATCGTTTTAATAAAGAGCACCCCTTCACACGTTTTCATCTCTCTCTTAATATCACGTGATACTGATATTGTTGTTATTACTCGTAAGTCTTCAGATCTCATCAATTTCTTCCCCAACTTCCACCGGGAAAATTATTTTGACCTAATTTCTTTCCCGGGAAAATTCACAGATCGTTACCAATCCTGCATTTCTTCTGGAGATAACAGAGTTGAAATTCGAAGAGAACAATGTCGCACGGCGATACAATACCGCTTCATCCATCTTCTCAATCAGACATTGACGAGATCGAGAATCTGATTAACGACAGTGTCCAATCGGGGCCTGGAACTGTTCTTCCTGCTCGTCCTCCGAGTCCGACTCGTCCTTCGATACCTGTTTCTTCTTCCCCGTTTATTCAATCTAACATTCCACAGATTCCGACTTCGTCGTCTGCTCAGAAGGTTACATCTGTACCTGCGCCTCCTCCTATTCCGTCGGTAGTTATTTCTAGCAACTCACAAGCTCAACAGAATATTGGAGTGAGTGCGTTTGGATCTCCGCCTAATACGTTGACGGAGCCTGTTTGGGATACTGTGAAACGAGATCTGTCTCGTATCGTGAGTAATTTGAAGCTTGTGGTTTTTCCTAATCCGAATAGGGAAGATCCTGGAAAAGCTCTTAGGGATTGGGATCTCTGGGGACCGTTTTTCTTCATCGTGTTCTTGGGGCTTACTCTTTCATGGTCAGCTTCCGTTAAAAAGGTTAGCTCTCACATCTCAGATCCAGATTCTTCTTCCTAGTTACAATATTAATGGATGCAGAACTCATTTTCCGAGAATGTACTCTGCTCACCATTGTCTAGCTCTTCAGCTTTGAGCTTGTGCAATGAATATGAATCTGGATCTTTAGGCTGGTATGTAGATAGTCTTTGGCCTTTAATCTCCAATAGTGATTTATTAGGTTATTCAGACATTTTTTATGGATCTAGAAGATAACGAGGGCTTATGATTCCTATAGAATTGATGACTTCTGCCATTACTCTTGATTCTTAGGCTTTAAGTTATAGAAGGTTTCTTCCTTTCATCATGGATCCAAAACAGATCAGATCACGGATTTTGACTCACATATTGAATACATGAGCAACAACTAGAGCATGTAGTGCATAGATTTCCCTCGTCTTGTAGCATTTGATGTTATGAATTGCTAAATGATTTAACTTGAACTGATGCAATTACGGCTTCTGTTGCCAAATTGAATGGCTTGATGGTCTCCAGCACACATATAGTTTGATATTGCAATTAAGAAGAGACCAAGAAACATAAAATTAGTAGGATCAATGATAACCATTTTGATTTAGAAGCTCTCTAGATATGAAATGATATATATGCATGTTGTTATCACATATATTCGTATGTATTATCTTCTCATCTGTAAACTCTTGTTCTCCGAGACTTCATAGCTTGACCTAGCCTAGATTTCATCTTATCTCCTTGAAGTCACAAAGGACCATATAAATGCATATATATATATTACTGTTATCAAACTTCCTTCATCTACTTGATTTCACACTTAATCTCACACCTTTTCTCCATGACTTCAGTCCGAGGTATTCGCCGTGGCATTTGCGCTACTAGCAGCCGGAGCAGTAATCCTTACACTAAACGTGCTTCTCCTGGTAAATCCCACTTCTCTCTTCTAAACGTGCACTATATTGGTTTACTTATCATCATTACTCACTCATTATATTGTGTCATAACCAAATCAGGGAGGACACATAATCTTCTTTCAAAGCCTAAGTCTTTTAGGTTACTGTCTATTTCCACTAGACGTTGGAGCTGTGATCTGTATGTTAAAAGATAATGTGATAATGAAAATGGTGGTAGTATCCATAACTCTTGCTTGGAGTTCATGGGCTGCTTACCCTTTCATGAGCTCAGCGGTTAACCCGAGAAGGAAAGCTCTTGCGCTCTACCCGGTCTTCCTCATGTATGTCTCCGTCGGCTTCCTCATCATCGCAATCAATTGATCTTGGATTAAACCGGAAAGAAATCATCTTACAGGTATTCTATGGAAAGCAGCTTGGAGAATGAATTTAGATAAATAGTAAGTTTCTCTCTCATACAAAACCTGAGTTCTGATGAGATCATGTATAAACATGTCTTTTTGACCCTTTTTTGTTATTACTTATACTATACTATGGTCTGGTCTATATATGCTTTCTCCTATCTGTATTACATATTTTTCAACATGATTATACAATTTTACATCTTTTGTTCGTTTTATTGTTGTTTATATTTAGCAATGGTGATATTGATATGTTTGATTTGTTATTGTTTGTGTTTAGGTATGTATCAAATTAAAATTGGACCGACTTTATATAAAATCCAGTGGTAATATTAGTAACCAAAAATTATTTAGGTGGAGTAAATCAAAAGTGAAATTTGTAAAAGTAAAACGTTAAAAAATCATTTTAATATTAACAGAATACGATGAAATACATTATTTATTCTTTAAAATATGATTCGTTTGTGATTATTTAATAGAAAAATGAGTGGTATATTTTAATAAATAATTATGTTGGTATTTTTCAATTTACTGTAACTTTATTAATATGTTTTGCGGTAGAATAATAAATCGGTCACATTTTAAAAGATTAAAATTTTGTTTTGTCCCATTTTTTATTATTAGATTTAAGTAAATTAATCTTAACCATTGATTCTAGGTAGTTACTAAACAAAAATGTGTTATCAACCAATTACATCTTTTCAGTTTTAGTCTAGACCATTAGATTAAAATAAATTAATATGAGTCATTGATTCTAAGTAGTTACTAAACGAAAATGTGTTATCAAACATTTGGATCTTTTTAGTTATAATCTAGACAATTAAATTTAAATAAATTAATCTTCATCATTGATAACTAAGTAGTTACTACATGAAAAGGTGTTATCAACCCCTTGCATCTTTTCAGTTTTAATTTAGACCATTAGATTTAAATAAATTAATCTTAATCATTGATTCTAAGTAGTTATTAATTGAAAAAGAATTATCAATCACTTCTATCTTTTCAATTTTAATCTAGACCATTAGAGTTAAGTAAATTAATCTTAACCATTGATTCTAATGGTTACTACACGAAAATGTGTTATCAACCACTTGCATTTTTTCAGTTTTAATCTAGACCATTAGATTTAAGTAAATTAATTTTAACCATTGATTATAAGTGGTTATTACACGAAAAAGATTTATCAACCATTTGCATCTTTTCAGTTTTAATTTAGACCATTAGATTTAATTAATCTTAACTATTGATTCTAGTGGTTACTAAACGAAAAATGTGTTATCAAGCACTTGCATTTTTTTCAATTTTAATCTAAACCATTAGATTTAAGAAAATTAATCTTAACCATTGATTATAAGTGGTTATTACACAGAAATGTGTTATCAACCACTTATACATTTTTCAGTTTTAATCTAGACCATTAGATTTAAGTAAATTAATCTTAACCATTGATTCCAGTGGTTACTAAACGAAAAGGGGTGTATATGTGTTATCAATGACATCCATACATATTTAATTTCAACCATTGATATAGATTGATGACATCATCATATGTTTTGAAAACCAATCACAACCGTTGGATTAAAAATAATGACATCATCAGTCCCTAAAACTCATTTTGCTATTATATATAGATTGTGATTTAATTAATTTTTATAAAAAAAATGAGATATTATTATATAAAAAAAAGTGAATGAATTTTAAACATTTTCTCCTTTGTAAATAACAGTTAAAAATAAATATGACAAATTATAAAATTAAATTGTATTGAAAACAAAATAGTTCCTTATTACTAATAAGTTATGTAAGACTGAAATAAATTTAATCTACACTCAAACCAAACCAAACCAAACCAAACCAAACCAAACCAAACCAAACCAAACAAACCAAANACCACTTATACATTTTTCAGTTTTAATCTAGACCATTAGATTTAAGTAAATTAATCTTAACCATTGATTCCAGTGGTTACTAAACGAAAAGGGGTGTATATGTGTTATCAATGACATCCATACATATTTAATTTCAACCATTGATATAGATTGATGACATCATCATATGTTTTGAAAACCAATCACAACCGTTGGATTAAAAATAATGACATCATCAGTCCCTAAAACTCATTTTGCTATTATATATAGATTGTGATTTAATTAATTTTTATAAAAAAAATGAGATATTATTATATAAAAAAAAGTGAATGAATTTTAAACATTTTCTCCTTTGTAAATAACAGTTAAAAATAAATATGACAAATTATAAAATTAAATTGTATTGAAAACAAAATAGTTCCTTATTACTAATAAGTTATGTAAGACTGAAATAAATTTAATCTACACTCAAACCAAACCAAACCAAACCAAACCAAACCAAACCAAACCAAACCAAACAAACCAAAATCTTGAAACCGAACCCGTTTTCAAAACCCTCGGAGTCTGAGCAGTAGAGAAGGTTGCGTTCGCTTTAAACCCTTTTCTTCCTTAAAAACATTCGATGCTTTGATACCACTCTCTCAACTCTTCACAATCGAAAGCTCGAGTACATGGTACAGCCAAGTTCACTTTCTCTTAAACCCTAATTTTCTGTCACTATTGCAGCGAATTTCCTGTTTTCTGGTTATTGCAAGATGGGTACTTTGAAAATCATGTCAGAAAGTGGTGATTTATGTCATATATATCTAGAGCTGCCTCAAGATGATCCCTTTTATCATCATAAGAAGGTTTAAGCTCCTAATTTGACTCTACCCTTCTCATCTCAATCCTTAAGTAATGAAGTTTTACTGAACTGTTCTTCCTGGGCATTGCTATTTGGTGTCAATTAGACCAAACCCAATGAATCTTAGTTTAGTTCTTAAGGAAGATATCTAGAAAACTGAAATTAAGAGTTTTAGCATTCTGAAATCTAAGTTTTACATTGGGTCATTGCAAAATAATGAACCTTTTTTTGATGTTTCAGAAGATAAGAGCTGATATTCTTATGATTTATGTCTGTAGAATCTCTTGAGTTGCAAAGGTTTCGGCGTTAAAGAAACATGGAATCTCAATAACTTATTGTCTCAGCAATCGTTGAATACAACATTTGAAAAGTTGCTTCAATTTGCAAGAATAGCAAATCTAGATAAGGTAATGCTTACAAATTCCATAGCTTTGGTTTAAATTAGCTTCCTTTCTAATGGCTATGAGGTTCAATCAAATGATAATTTGAGTGAAATTGCAGGTAGAAGTTTATTTCGGCGAAGATCTTTCGGGAATTTACAGTTTTAGAAACGAAATCGCAGCTCTAAGTTCGATCCTTTCGCACATTCCTTCTAAAGAATTATGTTTAAGAGCTGCTGTAAAAGATAGAATCAATAAGTTTGGATCAAAAACTGAGGAATTTAAAGTTAATGAAAGCTATAAATGCGAAAAGGAAGCTAGATTACTACAATGGGGTCATGAAAATGGAGTCAAAACCAAATTGAAGATAGCTCGTAAGCGAATTTTTATGTTATTTGAAGCTTTATTTGCAATGTGGTTTGATTTGTTAAGAGATTGAAAGCTAAAAGATTTGAGTTTTTTTTCTTAATGTGTTTTGATTTGATAAGAGATTGAAAGCTATGGACGTGGAGCTATAGCTAATGAAGACTTGGAAATTGGAGATGTTGCTTTAGAGATACCGATTTCGAGTATCATTTCTGAGGAGTTTGTGTATAAATCTGATATGGTATGCTTTATTCTTCATTGTTTGGTCCGTTTTTTCGATGTTTAGATGATGAATTCGGTGTTTTTTCCCCTTTAGTATCCAATACTAGAGAAGATTGATGGTATGACATTAGAGACAATGCTGCTTCTATGGACTATGAAAGAGAAACATAACCGAAACTCGAAGTTTAAACCTTACTTTGATTCTTTACAAGACAAGTTCTGTACTGGTAATGATATTGTAGCTACATTGATCAGTTCTTGAACTAGTTTTGTTTCGGAGAGATGACGACGAATGATTCTTTACAGGTTTGAGTTTTGGGGTTAATGCAATCATGGAGCTTGATGGTACATTGCTATTAGATGAGATAATGCAAGCTAAAGAGGTGAAATTTTTCGGCTTTTTTTAACGTTAATCTGTATTGAATTCTTGATTCTATTGCCTTTTTTTTTGTTTATATCGACAGATTTTGCGCAAAAAGTACGATGAATTGTTTCCATTTTTATCGAAACAACACGAGGATATCTTCCCTTTAGAGCTCTATACATTTGAACATTACTTATGGGCTTGTGAGTTGTTTTACTCAAATAGTATGCAAATCAAATTCCCAGATGGAAAGTTAAAGACTTGTTTGGTTCCTATCGCGGGTTTTCTCAATCATTCGGTATGTTAACTAAACCCAAATCGAAAGTTAAAGACTTTTCGCGGTTTTTTTAAGTTTAAAGGTTGCGGATTTGATGGGTTTTGTAGGTACATCCACATATAGTTAGATATGGAAAAGTAGATGAAGAAACAAGTTCTTTAAAGTTTCCACTTTCAAGAACTTGTAAGAAAGGAGAACAATGTTATCTTAGCTATGGAAACTATTCTACTTCACATTTAATTACATTTTACGGGTTTATACCGAAAGGAGATAACCCGTATGATGTTATTCCTTTAGGTAGTTCTTAAACCTTAAAAGTTCTTTGGTTTTTCGCCTAAACTTTGTGTTCAACGTGTCATAAATATGAGATTCTAACTCAAAATCAATCGGCAATTACTTGAATAGCTTGTGTCCTATATCTATTACTCATTTATGTTGGTCTGGGATTCTAACATATGCCCCTTTGAGATGATGACTCTTTTGGTTTGTACATATTTGACCGAAATTTACACTTTTTTAGATCGGTAATGACCGAAATTTACACTTTTTAGATCGGTAATGACCAAAAGTTACACTTTTTAGATCGGTAATGACTGAAATTTATACTTTTTAGATCGGTAATAACTGAAATTTACACTTTTTAGATCGGTAGTAACCGAAATTTATACTTTTTGGATCGGTAATACCCATTTTGAATCTTTTCTTCTCTTTGCAGACGTTGAAGAAGAAGAAGATTGCAGTACTGAATCTTCTTGGAGAACTCATATGTTGCGAGGTACTTGGCTTTCGAGCAATCACGAAATCTTCCATTATGGATTACCTTCTCCATTGTTGAACTACTTGCGAAAAGCTCATGGTCTTCTTCATCATCAATCCCAAACAAATGTATGCAAATCTAACCCCCAAATCTTGATGTTCTTGGATTACATTTTGAGATGATTTATTGGGATTTAACACTTAGATTACTCTGTTTCTTGAATTCTTTGAAGCTATGGGAGAATTTGGAAGTAGAAATTGAAGTTCTTGAGAATCTAAGAGCTACTTTTGATGATATGCTGCAAAATTTAGGCGATGTGGAGTTTATAAACAGGTAAAAATGAAGCTTTGTTGTGTTGTTTTTGCGATGAATTTTGTTGAATTTTTGTGGTTTTTGTACAGAGAAATTGTTGATTGGGATGTTAAATTGGCTATGGAGTTTAAAGAACGACAAAGAAAGATTGTTTCTTCAATTCTTGATTCGTGTTCTTTAGGAATCAAACTGGTTCAAGAAGCAATGAGTACAAACGACGATAACTAGACCGACCGGTTTAGCTAAACCGGAGCTGTAACCGTAACAAACCGTTAATTTTTGTATCTTGTAAGTGGGACCTTATACTATTTTTTAGTTTTGGTTAATACCCTTGTATTTGTTAGTATTTACATATTAACTCTTGCATGTTTTTTTTATTATTTTTCTGTGTACTTCAATTATATTTATTTTCAGATTAACTCCTTATACTGTATATATTTACGGATAGATCCTTATATTTGAATTTATATTCTGTTAGACCCAATGGCGGATCTAGAACAAAATTTTATTGGGGTCGCATACTAGTGTCGGTTCTAAAGAAATTTTTTTGTCTATTACCCACAAAAAAATAGTACTAACAAAAGTAAATACTATGAATCTCGTCTAAAAAAAACTAAGTTAGAAAAAAAAATGTTTTTTTGGCTAATTTTTTTTTAAATTCATTTCCCTGTTATTCTTAGGATAATCTAATATTTTAAAAATTATTATAAGAATTTTAAAAATATTTGATTTTGATAAAAACAAATATTTCATTCATAATAAACTTCTTAAACTTTTAAAATTAAAATATTCAATAATTATTGGATTATGTATAAATATGCAGCCACATTAAAATATATAAAATAAACAAATTACTAAAACTGTTAATTTTATTCTAAATATTCATGTAATGTTCTTTTAATTACATTTTGATAAATGAAAGTTGGAATTTAGAGGGTTTTATAAACAAATAAGAAAGGGTATAATTAAATGATTATTTATCTAATTAGTTTTTAATTGATTTTTAAATGATTTATTTTCTAAAATTAAGAAATATTTTCATAGAGAAATAATAAAAGTTTATATATTGTTTGAATTTATTAAGGTAAAATTGTAATTTAATGGAGACATAACTTAAAAACTAATGGGGGCATTCATGTAATATATCAATAATTAACAAATAAATTTTAAAATTAAGTGGGGTCATGGGACCCCACTCTCTTCTTCTTGCCTCCGCCCTTAGACTCTTAATAGTCTTTTTAATTGAACTAATGTTCATACAAAAAATTACTATGTTTTAGATTTTGTGTATAATCGTCTACGATCGTAAAATTTTTAAAAAATTTTGGTTATATTACTAGTTTTTTTTTTTCACTTTTGAACCGTTGTTCATAGTTATATTTGTTTTGAACAAAATTTATATCTAAATTCATGATTATGTGTTTTTGCAAAAAGTTATCGAATTATAATTTTTCATGAGTTATCGCCCTCGGTTATATATTGTTCGGAAAAAAATTATTAAAATTAATTTTTGTGGAAATTCTTTACCATATACATTTATGAAAAAAAATTGTTGAAATACAAAATTTCATAGACTACAGTCCATGGTTATATTTTAAATTTTGTGTATAATTGTTCATGATTGTCTTCAACAATAATTGTAGAAATATTAAACTTTGTGGACTATTGTCATGTTCTATTTTTTTCAAAAAAAAAACAACTGATTATATGTTTCTAAAACAAATTGTTGAATTATTTTGCTGACTTCTATCCATGATTATTTTACTTGATTTATTATGATAACATTCAATTTTAACATTAAATAAAATTATATATATTGATTCGATATCATTTCAACAAAATTAACCCAACTTGTTATTATTAAAGGAAAATTATACATATCATATTATATATATAATTATAATATATGATAAGTGGATATAGTCTGGAAAATGATCAATAATGTCAAGTGACAGCAGACTAATGAATTGTAAATATTTATAATTTATTTTTTTTATGTTTCCTTAACATTTGTATAACAATTATAACATATTTAATTATTTATATAACTATAAAATTAAATAAATTTGGTCCATATATATAAAGGCAAAGTTTGTTCAATTAGGTTTAGTGGTTTAAACTCAAACCACCACACATAGAGGATGTTGACTAAGATTCCAATTACTTAATTTTAAAATAAATAAATACATTTTTTTCAGATTTAAACTATTTGACTAAGAATAATAGTCTCATGAAATTTCTAAATATTTAAATAAAAATCAATTATATTCATATATATACACGCATTATAAAAATTTAATTATTATTATAAAGTAAGAGAATGATATAAAGATGCATTAAAAAATAAAAATGATGTGTTGCTGGTGGCAGCAAATTGGTGGGTCCATCTCCAGATGCTACATTATTGTCGTTTTGTTGCTTCCTAACGCGAAGCTATAATCCTCTACAAGTAAGACCATATTAATTTTCTACACTACCGTATCATAACAAGCCACGTGTAGTGTAATTGATGTTACACAAGTAGGTCGGCAGCAGAAGATACAGCCACTCCTTTTTTATTTTTTAATTAATTAAAATTGTGATTTAAAAAAAAATTAAGAAACAAATAAATAAAAAGCTTTTGAAAAAATAAATAAATAAAAAGCTGAGAGAAGAAGAAGAAGAAGAAGAAGAGAAGAGAGGAGAGATTCTGCTCGAGAGAACAATTTCGGGTTTTGATTTTCGATCTTTTGTTGTTGTTGAAGATGATGGTAGCTAATAATAGCTTCGATTTATGGCAAAAGGATGTTTTCTTCTCTGCAGCTGAAGAGGTTCAAGATTCAGCGGATATGTATGTATGGGTTCTGGAATTTAATTAGGGTTTTATTCAACTGTTAAATTTCGTGTAATTGAATTCCATTGTTTGTTATAGCTCGTGAAATGCTGGAATCTATGTATTTGGTTTTAGATCTCGTTTGATCTAACTTGAAGATTTCTCTAGTAATTTTTGTTGTTGAGAGAAACGATTTCTGGGGAAAATCTAAAGCGATTCAGATGAAATGTCGAGATCTTTTGTTTTTGATCGTTTGATTTTGTTTAAATCAATGGAATTCTGGTATTGATTTTTGATTTTCGTGTTTGTTTATATGTTTGCAGAATGGAATCTGCTTATAGATTATGGATTCGAGAGAAGAAAAATGGTGAATCCGGCATTGATGAACTTTGCAAGGAACTTCAAGCAGCTTTAGGCACTGCAAAATGGCAGGTGAATACTCTCACAACCTCATTTTAGTGTATATATTTCATCACAATGCTCTTTGATCATCTCTGGTTTAGTGTGTTCTTCATATCTGAGTAAGATTTGGTATTGAAATGTTGAATTTAGTTGGAGGAATTCGAGAGAGCAATAAGATTAAGCCACAAACAATGTGGCAATGATTCAACCTTAACACGACATAAACAGTTTATTGCTGCAATTGAGAATCAAATTTATCGTGTAGAATCCTCTCTGCAAGAAGCTTTCACCGAAAACGGCAAGCAACCTCTCCGTTGGATTAATCTCAACGAAGAAGAACGAGATGACTTAGCCATGTTTCTTTCAGGATCTTCTCAAACTTCACAGAGCTTTAATGGTGAAAGCATCAAGTCTAAAGATTCAACAAATAGTTCACTAATGGAAGTTCCATTAAAAGCAAACTGCAGCCATGAAACCTCTAAGGAAGCTAGAGTTTCTTCAGCTACCATTCCTGAATGTATCATAAACATTGAAGAAAAAGGAAGTTTGGAAAGTTCTGAAACCAGAATTCGCCAGACAGAGAAAACAATTGGTACAAGAAGAACTTGGAGTTCACCAAATCTTAAGGCCTTAAGGATTATAGTTCCTGGTAATGAAGAAGATGAAGAACAAGGAAAGAAGAAACTAGTTACACAAATCGAAGCTACTCCTAAAGAAAAAGGGACTAAACCCTTCACTTGGCTACAAAGATTTGGTGATCATAACCAGGTAATCAAATTCTTCGCTAGTTTCAGACACAACAACACATAAAAAACAGTAAACACAGTGAAAGTAACTAACTTTGTTTATCACTTTACAGCTTTTTGACAGGACTGGTTGTTTCCAAAGGCAGCTACAGAACCCAATAAGCTTACCGTTTAGTCGTCCTATTAAGCTCACGCTTTCAGTAATATTAATGGGTTTCTTTTACGTAAGTCCACTTACTCTCTACTTGCTTATATAGACTTAGATCTTGACCTTGACGTTGACCATGGCTGTTCTAAGTTGCTGATAAGTATTGGTTTTGCATTCAAACCAATGCAGTATCTTTTGTAGTTTATTCATCTTGAGAAGTTAAAGTTGCTAAGTGGGAAACTATGAGGAAGAATCAGAGGTTGGAATTGATTTATTGGTAAATCTTGAAGCCATTGAAGAAAAAGATTCAGCTTTTTCAAGATCGAGGACATTCATGTAGCCTGTCAGCAATGGAGATCTTGTGTTAGGATTGAAGAAGAAGAAGAAGAAAGAGATGTCAATTTTTTTTTGTATTTTGATTGTTTTAGAGAAGATATAGAAAGTTAATGAGACTTTGTAGAGTTTTGTACTTTTGTTGACAATTTGGCTTCGGTTTATATAAATGTAAATGTAAAATATTTGATTCGTAGAATTCTATTGATTGTTTTTTTTTTTTGGTATTAATTTTTTCAAACAACAATTTGGTAATTTTATGAGGAAAATAGAAAATAAAATGTAGTCGTATGTATTACTATTTGATTAGCAAAATATTAAAATAGTATTTAACTTGAAAAGTTAAGAACATGTTTGTAAAAATACTTTAAAAGCACATGGGAAAAAAAATACTTTTCATTTGTTTTTATATGATTATTTTGTATAATGGAAACAGTTAAAATACACGCAAATTATTGTTGTATACTTGTATGATCATAAAATCAATTATGGTCATGATTTTATACCCAAAAAACAATGTATAATAAATTAATTTTAAATTTTATGAATTATTTGTCATTATATTTGTTATTCTTTTTTCGTGCAATTATTAACAATGATTTGTGTTAATTATGACATAATTGCTACATCAAAATGAATAAAACTATCTGAACATATTAAAAAAAAAAATAATAATACCATATTTTTATGATTGATATAGCATAAAATTAAGACGACAAAAACGTTGAAAATTCGATTCGGAGAGAACGGCGATTCTCTCGAGGTTAATTGTACCCCAAGAACAAGTCATAATTATACAAAAAAAAAAAATTTATATATAGAAAAAAGACAAAAATGTAACTAAAAATAACCTTACTCTGTTTTGCTTTGTAGGTTAAAATTACAAATAAGTTTGTAGTTTAATTTTACCAAACGTCACGTAGATATCTGCCACTCATTTGCAGATTCTTCACAAAACTCTCTGCTTTTGTGCTATCCATTGATCCCTATACACATTTTCATAAATCTTTTATTTTAATTCATCTTAAATCTTAACCTTAAAAGAATGTTTTAAAGAACTCCTTTTATTTTAATTCATCTTATATCGAAAACCTTTTTTTTTATGACATATCTCACATTTATTGTAATCTTACTAGCATATTTTATAATCCTAAATCGATCACAATTTTTAAAAAAAAAATCAAAATTTATTTACGAGTTTTGCTTTAATATTATCATAACTAAATTAAAATTTGTATAACAAAGATATGACTTTATCGATTAAAAAATTAATTTTTTAATCCATTTTCCCAATTCTATGGCAAATAAAACCCTAAACCTATTATGTGTGATTATTAAGTGAGATTAAAGCGACGTCGTACCTGTTCTTGAGCTATGATGTGAAGAGTTCTATGTACATCTTTAGCCATACCTTTGGCATCACCACATACATACACATAAGCTCCTTCAGAGATCATCTGCCATATATTCAATGCCTGCAAAAAAACCATACGAAAAATTTGCACAAAAGTCTTTGAATTCTTTAGAATCTTGATTTTGGTTACGAAATTACAAAAACATACCTTGTCCATCATCTTGTGTTGGACGTATTCTTTGGTTGGTCCTTCACGAGAAAACGCAATACTTAGCTCTGAAACTGCACCAATCTCTACAAATCTTTGTAACTCAGATTCATATATGAAATCCTGTAATGGCAAAGAAAATGGTGTTTTGTAGTCAGAGTTTATATACATGAAAATAGTAAACTAGACCGAGAACTTTGCCGATTTGGTGTAAAAACACCACAACTTTTAAAAAGATTTTTTTAGATACTAAATTTTGATAACTGAATTTTTTAAACTTAATGAAACTTTTTTTCAAAATTTAGCACAAAACTATATTTCAAATTTGGATTAATGATACTATAATTCAAATTTAATTTTGAGATTTCCGTTTAAGAAACCTGGTTATTAAGATTTAAGATTTAAAAAAACTGGTTATCAAAGTCTAGGGTAAAAAAACCACTTTTAAAGTTGAGGATTTTTACAGCAAATTGTAAAAATTCAGGTTTCTATTTTACCATTTTCCCTTAATATAATGTGAAGCGGTTTGATTTATTTTGAGAGATATATTTACCATTTTACGGTTTCTGCATCCAAAAAACAAAATTGAAGGTCCAAGTTCGATACCGGATTCGATTAAAGCAAGTCTTTCTTGAAGGAAACCTCTGAAAGGAGCTAAACCGGTCCCTGGACCGATCATAATGATCGGTACTTTAGGATCTAAAGGAAGTTTGAAGTTGGATTGCCTTACGAAAATTGGCGCCGAGCTACAATCTTCAGTCTTTTCATAGGGAACTGCATTCTGTGATTGATTACAATGTTGAAAAACATCAAGAAAACAACAAAATCTGACTGCGAAATGGTATTAGGGATCGCAGCGGAAAAGCCCCTAAACAATTTGTTTTAGCAAAACATACCCTAAACAATCAACTCGGTGGAAAAAGTTCTAAACTTTAGTTTTGAGAGAAAAAAACCCCAAAACTTTGTTTTTTTTTGCAAAAAAAAACCCTAAACTATTAAGGTGGTAAAAAAACCCTGCACTTTGTTTTTCCAGCTAAAAAACCCTTAGACTTTATTTTTTTGTGAAAAAAACTTCTCCATTAATTTAGCCATTGTTTGTCTCTAATTAAATAGAATAATGTATTTAAACAGTTAAGTTAAAAGTTAATAACTACGATTAATTAAAATTAAAATTATCGTTTAAACGCATCGCTTTTTTTAATTAGATACTAACGGTAATTTAACGGTCAATTTAATCGAGAGAGATTTTTGCGAGAAAAGCAAAGTGCAGGAGTTTCTCCGCCGATTTGATAGTTTAGGGTTTTTTTCGCCAAAAAAAAGTTTAGGGGGTTTTTTCCAAAAAAACGGATAGTTTAGGGGATTTTGATTTTCTCACCTTCATCCATGTAGAGCATACACCTTTATGAATCCTACCGGTTGGCATCTTGTCATGAACTAAAGCACATGTGACATGGATTCTAGATTGTGCAATCCTGTGATATGATTGGTAAAATTCAGAACTCATAACATAATAATCTTGCATAAGCAAATTGAGATTTTGAAGAGATTAAAAACGATAACAATACTTACTTTGGAGATGATGAGATTGAGTAGAATCTAGGCTGTAATCTGGGAACAATCGACGCGAAGAAGACACCAAGAGAAGGTTTAGCTGAAGGAAACTCAGCCATTACTTCAAGAAGACTTCTCTGACTTTCAACTATATATTTTGAATATTCATCCTAATATTGACACAGACATAGTATTTACTCATTATCGAAAGTTACAAAACGAAGAAATGAAGTATGAATCAGCTCTAACCTTTCCTTCACGTGATGCTAGATGTTTTAACCGATGGGATTCATTAGGATCAGACGCATGAGCAGCAAGAGCAACTAAGGTAGACTGTAAAAAACCAAACATGGAGTAAGTAAACAATGAGTTCAAGAACATTAATTAAGATCATAAACAAGTTTGATTAGAATTTGAAGTGAAGTGAAGTAACCTTCTTAGGAGAACTTAGAAGACATGCGTATTTAGTCAATGCTGTTCTTAAAGTGCAAGGAGGAAATGGAGAAGGAAGGGAACCACTAAGTGGTGTACCGTCTTCTTTATCGGTATGAAGTGAGAAATATGTATCAGGTGAGATATCTAATAGCTTAAGAGCTTCCTCTACTGTTTCACTTGAATTCTCACAAAGTACACCAACATGATCTCCAGCTTCATATCTAAAAGACGAGATATTAAAACGACATAGCAATCTTTGACAAAAGAACAAAAGGTAAGAGTAGAAAACTGACGTAAGTCCACTTTCTGATATGTCAAACTCCAAATGGGTGCAAGAACGGTCAGATTCTGGTGTATGAAGCTCCTTTCTCACTGCTACATTAGCCCTTTTAACACAGATAACAAAACATGGATTTGATTAAGAAACAAGATGGAAGAAAGAACTATATAGAGAAAGTTAAGATCAAGATTGGTACATGTATGGATGTTGAGCGTCATGAACAGTTATGCCATGACCATTGGTTAAGTTCTTCTCATCCATTTTTGTATCTGTAGAGTTGTGAATAGAAACTCTGTATTCCAAGACAGCTGCTGTGTATGGTGTGGCAATAGTTGTATCACCTTCATCTCTGAGCAACGTATCTAGCTCAGGCCACAGTATTTCTCGCCTGAAAAAACATAGCAACATGATCACTGATCGAAAAACAAATCTTCGAAGAATAACTACAACAATTTAAATCCGAGGAAGTACCAAGCGGTGAAGTCATCTTCAATAGACTGGTCATCATCTCCAAGACCCACAGGTACAAGACGCTCTGCACCTGCTAAGTGCCAACAACACTCATGAAATGTTAGAAACAATCTAAGCTAATAGCTCACAAATCAAGCTTTGAACAGAACCTAAAGAGAATCAAACATAAATATACACACAATTACACAAACCTTGTTCCACTAGGATCTCATCTACCACTTTGGCTACCTGTAACCAACAATTTGAAGTAACAAACAGTCTGAAACCAGAAACTTGGAGGAAAGTGATAGTAGTAACATCAATGGAAGAATTGAAAAACTCGAATTAGACCTTGTTGAAATGTTCATACTGTGTGTTGCCTAACCCAAACACTCCAAATTTCATGTTCTTAAGCCATTGTCCTCTGTCACTCCCCTGCTAAATCAGATTCAAGCTTCACCAACCAAGAAAATGGAAACATACATCAGATTCAGCAAAAAAAAGACTCACCTCAGTGAACCATTTATAGAACCTAGCTGCATTATCTGTAGGCTCACCATCTCCATATCTACACCAAATTCGTAACACTCAATGAGCCACACCAAAATGAGCAGAAATCTCAAGAAAATTGGGCTAAAAAAATAGACTAACGTAGCCAAGAAAAAGATAGCCAGATTCTCTTGCTTCAATTTCTCCTCGTACTCATCATCATCAAGAGCATACTCGTCCTGATCAAAATTGGACTCAAGTCAAAAATCAAAATCCATGATTATTTGAAATTGTCTTTGAATATATACCAGATCAACGATTTTGAATCGAGCTTTCTCGTATCTCGCCTTAGCCTCTTCTACAAGCGCCTGCAAATTTCAAATTAACAAAAATCAGAAAACAAAGCGAATTCAATCAAATTTTGAATCCCGCTTCGTAGACTATATACATTGAATCGCGAGTTACAAACCTTAGCAAAACCTTCGGCGGTTCCAGTTTGCGTTCCAAAGAAGACAGTGACCTTCTTCTTCCCATCGTCGACTTCCTCCTCTCGTCGTTTAATAATCAGCGGCTTCAACGGCTCAACGCGCTTCTTCTGACCTCCAAATCTCCCCCATAAAAGCAAAACCACGTAACCGAAGAGAATCGCTAGAGAAGTAGTGAGGATTATAGCGAAATCTCGATTCTCCATGAAAATCGAAGCTAAATCAGCAGGCATTAGATCGAATAGAAACCCACCGTTACTTGACGTTGAAGAAGAAGAGACCATGGTGTAGTAGTAGGTGAAGATTGAAGGAATATCTCTCTTTCAAATCTCTGTGTATCCGAGTTGACTCGGTAGGTTGGTAGGTGTGAGTCTGTGTGAGAAAAGAGTCATGAAAATGGAAGAATTATATATAACGCTCGTTTTTTGTTAGAACGAGAAAGATATATTAAATTACCAAATTACCACTCACCAAATCAAACCGGTTTATTCTACCTACCATCTTTGATTTCATTTCACCACTGGTTTTTATGTCCACGTGGTTTTTTATGTCCACGTGGCTTTTATCATAGGTGGCTACCAATTTATTTGTCTTACAATAATGGATAAATAATATTTTGTACATTTTTAGATAATTATAATATTTATGTTTTGTATTTTCTATATATAATTAGTACTTTTATATTCAGCCTAAGATATAATTTAAATAGATAATCAATAAAAGCATACTATATAATCACTGATTTGATGTTTATTTATATAACTCATATAAATGTAAAAAGGATTTATCAGTATTCTAATATTAATAAAACACAAGTTAGAAAGAGAAAATGAAACTTAATTTGGTAATGACACGTGTCAATTTCTCATTTTCCTCAATTTTTTTAAAAACAATATAATTTTGTAGTACAGTTATATATCCTATTTAAGTGGGGAATTTATATTTTTAAAATTTTAGCTTTTATCTTTTTAATGGGGTTTTATTTTCGTATATATAGTAAATATTTATGTATATAATAATTTTTTATAATTAAATTATATCTGA
>KE151438.1:63075-77689 GCA_000411095.1 Aethionema arabicum
TTTTGATCAAAACTCTTAATCTTCCCCAAAAACTCCATAGCTTCACTGTATTTTCCTCCTCTGCAATATCAAGATTCAAGATTCTCACGTACTCTCAAAGCCAAACGTTGCACAGAAAGATCATCAAAATTTTGATCAAAACTCTTAATCTTCCCCAAAAACTCCATAGCTTCACTGTATTTTCCTCCTCTGCAATATCCATCAACCACCATTTTATACGTCAATTCATTAGGCTTTATCTCATTTTTCACCATACATTTCATCACATCTTCAATCTCCTCATACATCTCCATTGCAGCATACCCAGAAACAAACGTATTATACGTAAAAATACACGGTCTTATACCTCGATTCGTCATCAAATTCAACATCCTAACAGATTCAGCCATTAAACCTTTTCTACAAAAACCTTTAATCACTGTATTATATGAAACAAGATCAGCTTGTTCTAAAGATTGAAGTATTTCTTCAGCTTTCCAACATTCTCCTCTTCTTACATACATATCCATTAAACTATTGTATGTTATCAAATCGGGTTTTAACCCGTTTTCGCAGATTGATTCGAGAATCTCTTCTGCTTGTTCATAAAGATTGTTTCTTGTGTAAATTGAAAGCATTGAGTTAAAGATTACCAGGTCTGGTTTGTATCCATTCTTCTTTAAAGTTTCGAAAGCTCGTTCCATTCCTGGTAAGATTCGACATTTGAAGTATGCGAGGATTAAAGATCTTAAAAGAATCCAACTTGGAAAGATTTGACCTTGATTTATCTCTTTTTCGATCCTTTCGATTCCTTGAATGTTTCCTCCTTTAGCATAACATTGAAGAAGCAATGAATACGAGGTTTCGGTTAGTTTAAACCCTTTAGATTTCATCTCTAGAATCACTTTTTCGCTTGATTTCCAATCTCCTTGTCTTGCTAATGCATTAAGTAAGGCATTGTATGTTGTAACACAAGGATTGAATCCAGCTTTCGTCATTTCGTTGTACATTTTCGATGTATCGATCTTTGAACCACATCTTCCATATGCACTGATCAATGTATTGAATGTCTCTCTATCTGGTTCAAATCCACAAGCTTTCATTTCTCGAAAAACCCGGTTTAAAAACTTATCTTGACCTCTAATCCCACACATTGCTAACATTGTATTCCATGTAACTCTATTCGGTGAACAACCATTCGATTTCATATCAGATAACATCTTAACCATTTCATCAGATCGCGATTTTTTCCCCAACATACTAAGAACTGCATTGTAAGTACATGTATTCGGTACGCAACCAACTTCTTTCATACTGTAAAACAACCTTAAAGCTTCTTCTTCTTTACCTGATTTACCATATGCATCGATCACCGTTGTGTAGGTAATTGCATTCGGCATTACACCTTTTCGTGTCATGATCTCGATAACACCTGCAGCTTCTGTGTTAAAACCAGCTCTAACATAAGCAGATATAAGCTCATTGTAAGTAACAGAATCTGCAGGACAATTGTTATCTTCCATGTCTTTTAAAACACTTAAAGCTTCTGTATAAACACCAGCTTTACCGAAAACTTGTAATAACGAATTGTAAGTTACAGTTCCTGGTTTATATCCTGAAGATTGAAGCTCGGCGAAAAACTCTTTAGCTTCTCGTAATAAACCTTCTTTTGCACAAGCTGATAACACAGTACTACAAGTAAATTCATCAAATTTCAACCCTTTACTTCTCATTTCATCTAAAACCATTAGAATTTTGCTCCAAGATCTTCCCATTTTCCCCAAAACATCAAGAATTACGTTGTAAGTTACTAAAGTAGGTAACGGTCCAGTTTGTTTCATACTTTCGAACAAATTGATTGCTCTTTCGTATTTGCCTGTTCTTGAATAAGTATAAAGGATTGTTGTGTAAGCACGAACATCAAGAAGATGTTCTTTCAGAGGAATTTCGTCGAGCAACTTAGCTGCAATAGAGTATTGAGATTCTCTACCTAAGATTCTAACCATGATTTCAATTACCTGATTATCAAGCTTTAAAGAACTTGAAATTAACCATTCAAACAACAAAACACCTCTTTCCCAATTACCTGAAACATCCAATGCTTTAACTAAACTAAACAAATCAGTTCTAAGCAATTCAGGTTTTGCTGAATCGAAGAAACTTTTTAAACCAGTTAAAGGCTGTTCAACAATGGAATTAAACAATAGAACTTCATTTTTACATAACCCATCTCCGAATTTACCTTCTGTGTTCCCAATTTCACTATCTAGAACAGAATTCGATAACGGTCTCACTGATTTCACCTCTTGACGCCATTTATGACTCGATTCAGTAGAGATTTCAAGAGAAGGGAAACGTGCAGCGGAGTTTGCGTGTCTAGTAGGAGTAGAGAGATGAACAAGATGATGAAGGAGAGAATCTAGAGGAAACGATGGATTTGGAGATGGAGGAGGTAAGTGAAGAGTAGCGGAACTGAATTTGATTGATTGGTTAGTAGATTGAGCTTGTGAAGGTCTTTTAGATTGAATTGGATATGGAGGTTTATGAGGGAAGAGTATTGCATCCATTTTTTAGGGTTTTTGTGAGCTCGAAATTGGATAATATAGAAGATGATGATGGATAGATATGGTGAAGAAGAAGAAGAAGCAGAGGTAGAAAGTTAGCGTCTTTGGGGAATTGTAAGGCCGTGAAAAACTCATCTGCTTTTCAAATTGAAGATTGGCTTTTTACGAAATTGTAAACCGGAAAATGTTTAAACCGAATTAGACCGGATTGTATTGGAAATAACCGGACCGGTTATTTTACCTTCAAACGACAGCGTTTTGGATGAACTTACCTTGAAACGGCAACGTTTTGGGTACATGTGAAGAGTAGAAATAGTAGAACGCTAAGATATTTAACCTTGAAACGACGGCGTTTTGGGGAACGTACCTTGAAACGACAGCGTTTTGGGTGGTACATGTGAAGAGTAGAAAGCTAAGATATTTAACCTTGAAACGATAGCGTTTTAGGTGAAACCCACTCAATTACCTTTCTAACATAACAAATAAGTTTTCAAAATTGTAACTAATTTAAATATTATAGAAAATAAACGTTATAATTGAAAATTATATTTTTTTTTCAATTTGAAATTACGATATTTTATATATTTAAAATATACATATATATAATCGTTTAATTTATTTAAAAGCAACTGTGTTTTGTATAATGTATGCAATTTAATGTTATTGGTTTTGTATAATGTATGATTTTTTCTTTTTGACTAGACATTATGAATGTTAATATATTTATTTCTTTTTTTGTTCAACTTGTTAATATATGTATTTATGGTGTTAGAATAATTTTTTAAAAAATAATTTACCAATTAATTTTGAAAAAAATAAATAAAGTTCTGAATATTTAATATTTCTTATTTATAAAGTTTAAATATTTTTCCCTCATTAAATTTAAAGATTTGTGAAAGTATAACCAAGAAAAGTATTGAATTTTGAAAGATGACATAAAAAGTGATTAAGCATTTACTTAATAAAGTTTTGATGGATTTTTTTTAGAAAAACAAAAAAAACAAACAGTCAAACGATATGGTCCTACTTAATTGATAAGTTGTTGTTATTACTTCTAATTTTATTTTGATTATATATGGTTTAAATAAAAATTTGAATAAACACATAAAATAATTTAATTTTTGTTTGAAAATATCAAATATCTCAGTTATTCATTTTTGTCAGAAAAGACAGAAAGTTTGGCAGAAATGTAGAAAATTCCAAAAAAATTAAACAGAAGAAATCTATGTGTTTTCATTTTTGCCCCTATAATTTGACTATTAACAATTTTGGACACCACATTTTTTGTTTTAACAAAAAAAAGATATTTCTTTAGATTACTAAAACAAGTAACAAATCTATGCCACATATCATACTTAAACTTAAAATCGAATTTTAGTAACACTCTAATTTGCTAATTAAACCCAAAATCCCTTTTTAATCATCTTAGTAAAATTTTAATTTCTCATTACAATTTCTTAAATTTCATCAATTTAATTTCAATTTCACACGAGTACGACCCACCAATTTCTTCAATTGTGTATGATTTCACACTTTCTCCTAATGCTCAATTTTACCTCTCTGTTCATCACAAAGCAGCTTTAATGGAGTCTCTACTCTCAAGTTCTTCTCTTGTCTCTGCTGGTACATAAAGTTTACTCCTTTTTCTCTTAAGATCTGTTTCCTTTTGCAAATTTCAAGCTTTTTTCTTCTGGGTTTTGTGATTTGAATTCAGTTTCATACTAAAAGTTCGATTCTTTTTCAAAGAATTGTGTAATAGAATTGATGATTTTTGTCTGTTTGGGTTTAATCTGAGCTTTGTTTCTCTCTTGCATGTCCAGCTGGTGGGTTTTGTTGGAAGAAACAGAATCTAAAACTTAACTCTTTATCAGGTACTTTTTAGGGTTTATCAAAATCCCCAATTGGGGTTTTTTTTTGTGAGATTTAACCTCTTTTAATTACATTGCAGAATCTAAAGTTTCACTTTTTATCAATCGCTTTTAGGGTTTATCAAAAATCCCCTTTTGGGTTTTTGAGAATTTGAAGCCTCAAGCTCCTTTAATTTCATTGCAGAATCTAAAGTTTCATTCTTTATCCAGATGCTTTTTAGGGTTTATCAAAATCCCTTTTTTGATTTTGAGAATTTTTAAGCTTAAAGCTCCTTAATTTCATTGCAGAATCTTGTTAATCTCTTTTTAGATTAGCTTTACAATACAATGTATGTTTGATTAGCTTAAGTTCTTGTCTAATTTAACTCTCAAACTCCTTAATTTCACTCTAGAATCTTGTTAATGGCGTCTTAGTTTGAGTTACAAGACAATGTATGTTCCATTAGCTTAAGTTCTTGTCTGATTTTAAGTCTCAAGCTCCTTAATTTCTTGTTAATGGCTTCTTAGTTTGAGTTATAAGACAATGTATGTTCCAAAAGTTTAAGTTCTTGTCTGATTTTACTAATTTGAGAAGCTTTAGATCTTGTTTAGCTTCAAATACCTCTTAACAACTCACATAATCTTGCAGAAATTCGACATCTTCGATGTAAACTTCTCGCAAAACCGAGGTTTAAGAACAATCTTATTAACCTCAACTCTCAAGAACAATCTTCATTGTTGTTAAAACCGAAACATAAGACGAGATTTCGAGTAAATGCTTCGGCTGGTCAGCCCGAAGCTTTCGGCCCCAAGAACACATTACAATCTCTTAAAGACTCTTTAGATGCATTCAAAAGATTCTCAAGACCTCACACAGTTATCGGCACAGTTAAGTTTGAATAAAAATTTTCGTCTTTTCGCCTTTTTTTCGGATTCAAGAACCTAAGCATAAGAAGTTCTTGAATTTTTACTTTTTGCAGGTTTTAAGTATTTTATCAGTATCTTTCTTAGCAGTAGAGAAACTTTCTGATATATCTCCATTACTCTTTACCGGAATCTTAGAGGTAAGTAAATAAACATTACACAAAATTCGCAATTTCTTGAACTCGATTTTGAGTAAATTAGGGTTTTTAATGTTACATTTTCAGGCTGTTGTTGCAGCTCTAATGATGAACATATACATTGTTGGATTAAATCAGTTATATGATGTCGAAATCGATAAGGTAAATGTGGGTTTAAATGATGAGATTAAATTGTTTTTTCGGGTTCTTAGATCATGTTCTTGATGAATTTTTGTAGGTTAACAAGCCATATCTTCCATTAGCATCAGGAGAATACTCGGTTAAAACCGGTATAGCGATAGTAGTTTCGTTCTCTATTATGGTATAAAGATGATAACTTTTTGCAGAATTTTCGATCTTTTTTCGATGAAATAGATTGAATTTACTTGTTTGAATCTTGAAAGAGTTTTTGGCTTGGATGGATCGTTGGTTCTTGGCCATTGTTTTGGGCACTTTTCGTTAGTTTCGTGCTCGGGACTGCGTATTCAATCAATGTAAGTTTTCGGCTTTTCGAAGTTTTCTTACTGTGATGGATCAGTTTCGGTTTGGTTTGATGAGGTTTTTAACTACTTTTTAGTTACCTCTTTTGCGATGGAAACGTTTTGCATTGGTCGCGGCAATGTGTATACTTGCGGTTCGAGCGATCATCGTTCAGATTGCGTTTTATTTACATATTCAGGTACTTAAAGTTTGAAACTTTACCAGTCTTTTGTTTTGCAAAACTTTAAAAAACTCGATCTTGAGGCGTTTTTGGGAGACCCATGTGTTTGGCAGACCGGTTTTGTTCACCAAACCGCTTATTTTCGCGTTTGCGTTTATATCTCCTTAAAGTTTGAAACTTTACCAGTCTTTTGTTTCACAAAAATGTTAAAAATTCAATCTTGAAGAGTTTTTCGCAGACTGGTTTTGTCCTCTAGACCGCTAATTTTCGCGACTGCGTTTTATATCTCCTTAAAGTTTGAAACTTTACGAGTCTTTTGTTTCACAAAACTATCAAAAAAATCTATCTTCCGGGGTTTTTCGCAGACCGATTTTGTCCTCCAGACTACTAATTTTCGCAACTGTGTTTATATCTCCTTAAAGTTTGAAACTTTACAAGTCTTTTGTTTCACAAAACTATTAAAAAATTCGATCTTTCGGAGTTTTTTCGCAGACCCATGTGTTCGGAAGACCGGTTTTGTTCACGAGACCGCTGATTTTCGCGACTGCGTTTATGAGTTTTTTCTCAGTTGTTATTGCATTGTTTAAGGTAAACCCCTAAAGTATAACTCTTTTAAATGTGTTATCTTCAAACTGTTTCTTAAATAGTTTTGTTATAAGTTTAGATTTTGTTGTAGGATATACCTGATATTGAAGGCGATAAAATCTTCGGAATCAAATCATTTTCGGTTACTCTCGGTCAAAAGCGGGTAAGATCGAAAACTGTCGAATCATCGGAGTTTTTTTTTGTCGAATTTTCGGGTTAAAAAAAACTCTTTCGGTTTCGTCGAAAATGTAGGTTTTTTGGACTTGCGTTTCGCTACTTCAAATGGCGTATGCGGTTGCGATTGTGGTCGGGGCAACGTCTCCTTTTGTATGGAGTAAAGTTATATCGGTAATGATCTAAAATATTGAGGTTAAAATGATCGATATTGATTACTTATATCACCAAAATGCACTTAACTTTTTAGTAATTCATCTTTTTAAACGATGTGATTTATTGGTAAGTGATTTTCAGTAACAAATCACGGAAAAAAAAATTTTAGTAGTGAAAAAGAAAATTTTGATATAATGAAAAAGAAAACTTTAAGCCAGATGAGAATCAATATTTCATTTAATGACAAAAAAAAAATTAGTTTACATAATACTCCCTCCGTTTTTTAGAGGGTGTTTTGAAAAATTATTTTTGTTTCAAATTATTATTTGTTTTAGATTTTTTTATATATTTTTGACAAAATTACCCTTACAATTATTAAAAGAAAGAAATAAGAGAAAATAAGTAGTATTAATTTTTTTAAGAGATGGCGGCAAAAAATCTCTAAACTATCTGTTTTTTGCAAAACTAACCTGAACTATCAATAGGTCGATTGGTTGCGGCTGTGACTGTTAACTTTTATTCTTAAATTTACACTGTTATATAAAAACTGTAAATTTGGAAGACTGTAAGTTTATTTATTTTTAACAGCCACAAAATATTAGCTTTTATAACTTTACAAAAACTAAGAACAAAAAATAAAAAACTGACTTTGAGAAATTTTAGGAGTTTTTTAACAGCAAAAACGTGATTGTTGAAAAAATGATTTTTAAAATTGTAAAACGTTGTTACAGTCTTAACAGTGTTGCACCAATCACCCCCCAAGTTTGCGAAAAAACCTCATAAACTTTGTTTTTCCAGCAAAAGAACAAAGTTTAGGGGTATTTTTGCCAAAAATTTTCAAAAGTTTTTTGGTCAACTTTTTAATGTTATTTTCGCAAAAAAAACAAAGTATAAAGGTATTTTCGTCGAAAAACCAAAATTCATAGTTTTTTCGCCAAATTTATAGTTTAGGGTATGTTTCACCGAAAACGGATAATTTATGGGTTTTTTCGCCCATTTATTAGAAATAAAAATGGTATTTTATCAAATTTATTAAGTGTACATTATACTAAAACACCTTATATTACAAAATTGAGGGAATATATAAAAAATTTGGGATCGAGTGTTTCATAAGTGTAAAAGAGCGGTCAGGGCGTTACATCATAAAATCTTTGTAGTTTTATTTGGCTTCGGTTCGGTTTTTTCAGGTTTTGGGACATGTGATACTTTCTGTGATCTTGTGGACACGAGCTAAATCAGTTGATTTGAGTAGTAAAACTGCGATAACTTCGTGCTATATGTTCATTTGGAAGGTTCGATTTTCGTCGATTTTTTCGAATTTCGAAACAATTTTATAAGTTTAATTATATTTTTTAACCATTACTAATTGTATTTTCTCCTTTGTTGTGTCATCTCTCAGCTCTTTTATGCAGAGTATTTACTCTTACCTTTTGTGAAATGAGACATTTGAAGAAGAAGAAGAAGAAAGTTTTATATATATACATATATGAAATTAGGGTTTAATTTCCTTTCTTGTGTGGTAAGAAATAAAGCAATGTTTGCTTGGGAAAGAAGTAAGCCTTTTGTAGATTTGTTGTAGTTAATTGTTTCACAACGGGTTTAGGTTTTTCTGTAATGGGCCTAGAGGCCCAAAAACAATAATTCTATGTATGTTTTTTTTTTTTTAATTCTATGGATGTTAAATATATGTTTTTGTTTTTAAATCTAGGTTGATAAAAAAGGAAGAAATTCTAAACTTTTATAATAAAAACAATTGGTTTTCGACAAAAAAGAAAAAAATTGGTTTACATATAACGAAAGTGCATATAACTATTTATAAAATTTTACAATTATTCGTCGTATGAAATATATGTAAATTAAAAAAAGAAACTAGTTTCTACGTTTGCTAAAAAAAGAAGAAGAAATATTATAATAGATAACAAAAATATTTACATATAAAAATGCATATAAGTTTTTATAAAATCTTGCAATTATTGTTGTATGTTAATAACTTAAAACATATGTAATTTAAAAAAAAACTAGTTTCCATTATTGTTTTGAGAAAAAAAAAATGATAATAAAAACAGTGTGATGAATTGAATTGAAAGAAAATATGCATGTTATTATTTATAAAATCTTACTAAACTAAAAATTGGGGATAAAAATAGATATGTATAAGATTTTTACATATGATTATTTTATTAATTATTATAAGAATTATTCATTTTTTTCAAATTATGGGATGAAAGAAAAAAGCTTACAAAGGATAAGAATAAAAGCTAGTCCAATGAAAGTTGGAGCAAATGGACAAAGAAATGTTATGATTATTCTTCTCATAAATAATATATAAACATTTGAAGAAAATATATTATACTTCATCATTATATAGCAAAGAAAAAAATATTTTAATTATTTTTTTTTGTTGAAATAATGAAAAGAAGAAACTCATCAATAATTCAATTATAAGAAAGTGAGAAGTGGACACAAAAGTGTGAATCTTTGGATATAATCAAAGAATCAAACATTAATAAAATATATGTTCTTCATATGTTTCATATAATTATAAACGTTTTTCTTCTTTTATAAAATTAAATAAACATTATTATTTCTTTTGCTTTTTTTATAAAATAATTGGGTCCATTGATATCAATTTTTCTTTCTTTTAAGCTCCAACCTACAATGAGGCTAAGGACTAAAAAAGTATTTAACTTTCTTAGCCTAGTCACTTCGATATATTCCAAAACATTTTTTTTGTTTTATATTAACCAAAAGAAGTCAAATTTCGATAATTATTTTAGTAAATTTTACATATATATTCCAATTTTATTTTTTTATAGAGGGATTTGCAAAAATGCTTTCATTCAAGCTTTTTTTACAAAAAAACTCTAATCATGCATTTTTTGCAAAAATGCCCTAACATTATACCCAACATTATAAGTGGTATATCCTTACACTTTATTTAAAATTTGCAAAAATGTATTCAATTAGGGTATTTTGCATAATTGATTTTTAGAAAATTTTCTTATTCAAGCATTTTTTGCAAAAACATCATAACAATAGATCTAAGGGTATAATTGGTAAACCCTACAAAAAAGACACATTTGCAAAAAAATCTTGAATTAGAGCATTTTTGGTAATTCGTCTTTTTTATATTAACAAAAAAAAGTCACATTTCGATACTTATTTTTGTTTTCCAAAATTTTTGTGGCAATATATAGTTTCATAAATAGTAATTATATAGTTTTGAATTTTGATATCAATATACGAAAAAAAATCCATAATTGTACATTTGTAATCGTTTGTATCAAATTAAAATTGAATCACTCTTTATTTTGGTTTATATAGTGTTTTCCTCAAATTTTATTTTTGAAGTTATTGAATTAAATTTATATTTTAATTAATGATAAAAAAAAGGTTTCAAAACATATAATAGTTTTTAAAAAAAGCATAAGATAAATTAAAAAAAATTATGAAAGGAAACTTTCAAAGAAATGTTTTGCTTTTATTTTATTTTTTACAAAAAAAGTTATAGATAATAATTATATAAAAAAAAGAAGAGAAATAGTCATTACCGTCCTAGAATGTGACCTAAAGACAAAACACCTTTAATTTTAAACGGTTTTTATTAACACTTTGCAAAGGTTTATGTGCCACAAAAGACACGTCTCATAACTCTATTTACAACCACCATTTATTTCTTATTTATGTTTTTTGTCATTTTCATAATGATATTTCTTTAATTTATTTTTTTCCACTTTTTTTCCACAAATTTCTTTAATTTATTTATTTTTATATTATTGACCTTACAAAAAAAAATTATATTATTGACATTAGCATAAACATCTAATTAAACATTCGAAGAATACAAATGCAGCATACCACAGTTCAACATTATTATACATTATATACAGAAGGCCATCGAGATATATATATATACACACGACTACATTTATTTAATAGAAAAACTGAATTACTAATTTTAAAAATAATCAAAAAGTGATATAAATAATTGTTATTATACAAAGAATAAAATTAGCCATATTGTTGCCAATCTGTTTTTGATTATAGCTGTCCCTTATTTATGTGTGTATATATGTGTGTATCTGTATCTGTGATTTTTGAAATATTAAATATATAGAAAGTTTCAAAACTATATACATATATATATTTAATAGTACTTTTCTTATAAGTACTATTGATAATAGTACTTTTTTTTTACAAGTTTTAAACTTAATTAATACAATTGATGTGCACATAATGTAGATATGTATATATATACATTATTTTAAAAAAATTTTAAACTACATATCTACATTATGTGCACATCAATTGTATTAATTAAGTTTAAAACTTATAAAAAGGTACTATTATCAAAAGTTTAAAACTTATAACAAAAATGTTGCGGTTACGGTTAAAAGCGGCATTAAACTGTTTGTCCGACTGGTGTAACGATTGAAAGAGAGTACGTATGCGAGACAATTGTGATAGGTTGACAAACGTGTATAAAAACGATTTACCAAAAAAATACCAAACTAAACACAATATATAATGATTAAAAACCTATGTTTTTAAAACCGGACCGAACCGGTGGTTGGACCGGGTTCAACCATGAACCGGAAGTCTTANTTTTTTAGATTTTTTTTAAATTGGTATACTTTTAGTTTCTTATTTTTTTGGTTTTTTAAACATTATGATTATTAAAATAATTTATTTGATATCTAAAATTTGTACATATATTAATATTGAAAAATATATAAAATTATGTAAAATATTTTTCAAACATTATCAAACCTGGTTGAACCCAATCGAACCCGGTCGAACCATATTAACCCACGACTCAAAAATATTTCCGGTTCGGTTATCGGTCCGGTTTTAAAAACATAGTTAAAAACTAATAACCATATTACAAATATAATAAAATACAGTCATATAACCAATATAAAGAAATTTGAAATTTTACAAAAATTTTAAATAAAATGAAACATTTTAATTTTAAAAATAATCTATATATAACAAAACATTACAAAATATATATAATAAATTTATTAAATCATCATAAAATAATATATTAAATTTATTAGATTAGAGATTATAAAAAAAGATTGCATAGAAATATATACATATTAGTATTTATCTTGATCTAATTTTATTAAAAACAAAATTTTCAGCTGGAACCGCAAACGCAAACGAAAAAGAGCTTTTGGTTTTCAAAAATTTTAAGCGGTATAGAACAATACACAGCGATTAGTGTGATTGGTATGAACCAATCAACCCTAAATCATTAGTGATAAATGAATTAACATTCTTGGTCCATAGTGCGAAATATAATTTCAAGATAGTATGTAATATGTATATCTAGTCATTTAAAACCCTATAAAGTAGTAAGAACTTAAATTTAAAATATCTTAAATAAATGCAAATACTAGCTATTTCTATTGGAAAACCAAATTAATTGAAAAATTATGATAATTTTCTTTCTCAATTAGTATTTTGGTTTATATAAAATTAAATTTTTATTGAAATTATATGTGGTTTAAATTTTGGTTTGACATGTCTAAACCAAAGTAGTTTAAATCTACAATATGTCATTTTTCTCGAGTGATGTAAAAAAAACTAAGGTTTGACAAATTCTTTTAAATTTAAATTTAAAATTGTAATATATTTTTAATAAGATCAAATTGTAAATACAATCAAATTAAATATTTTAAAATTAAAATTTTTTATCATTATAAAAACAATCAAAAGTGAGGTTATAAGAAAATTAATTTTTTTCTATAATTATAAATTAATTTTATTGTGTTAATAATAAAAAAAAATTTATTTTTATTTGTTTTTATAAGTTTAGATTATTAAATTTGAGATTATTTAAAATTAATTGTAACTAATCAAAAGTTTTTTAAAAAATTGTTAAAAAAATACAATTAAAATTTTAATAGCATTATAAAATATTATTTAAAGTATAAAAAAATACAATTTTTCAGCTTTTTTCATGTTTTTAAAAAATTTTGGGTGAATTTTAGACTTTTAAATAGATTATTAGATGAATTTTAAATATTTTTGAATTTTTATCAAAACATAGTCTTTTTGGTATGTAACAAAACGATTGTGTATTAATAAACGTTAGGAGATTTAAGTCAGGGTGTAATTTACAAAATGTCAACAATGTGATAATTTTTTTGCGTGATTTAAAACGTTAGAGTTTTTTGTACACTTTTTATAAAGTGGAGGTTTAAACGGTAAAATCGTCAAATCTGAAAGTTTTTTTTGCATTTATCCCCATTTTCCTTGATAGATATTTATCCCTTTATTTTATTTATTTAATTTTTGTTCATTTTCTTTCCTTGTGAAATTTAACATCCCAATCTCTCTCGTTGACTATAAATAAATAAAGTAAAACCATTCGATCACGTGTTACACTAAACATACAAAATATTTAACGGTTTAACCAATTATTTTAAAAAAGATTAATTGATTTGTTCATGTTATACATATATAATTATGTTTGAATTTTTCAAGCATGAATATTCACATTAGTAACTGTATTTACTAGTTATAATTTTAAAATATATGGTGTTTTAAGTTTTTTTAGGTATAAAGTAATAGATTTTGACAATTTTATCTCTATTTTATTAATCATTATGATAATTATAAACTAAAACGTAAAGATATTTTTATTATATTATTAATTGGGAAAATTTGCACTCTTAGACATCATAAAGTGTCTTTTGCAAAATTACACAAACCTCCCTTTTTTTTAATGTAGAAAAGAAATCATAAATATGTGATTACGTTTATACCCCTGTAATTTTAACCTAGTGTGTTTTTCACTTTTTACACAATCTCTGTCTTTTATCATTTGCGTCGTTTCTGATTTGGAGACGTAGAGAAGGGCGATTTTTGGGCGATTTGAAGCAGCACGATGGTGATTCAAAACGACGGCGATTTGAAGCAGCTAGACGGCGAATTGAAGTAGGACGACGACGGCGAGAGAAGATTTCGACGACGGGAAGGTAGGGTTTCGATTTCAGATGTGAGGGTTTCGATTTCAGATGTTAGGGTTTCGGTAGAGTTTCGAATTTTTGGGAATTTTAACGGGATTTTCATGGGTTTCGGAATTTAGGGTGTTTCTTAAGGAATTAGACTCCAAATTTGTAAGATTTCGTTGTCTTTGTACAATTGAAAAAAGATTTTGTCGTTTGATGTGTGCTTTTTGAAATATGCAGGTTAGGATGACATCAAACGGAGAAGAAAACCCGATGGGGGTAAGTTATGTAGAATATAAAACCTTTATGATAGCATATAATTGAACATTAACCCTTTATGATAGCATATAATAACACATTAACCGTTTTTTTTAGCATATAACTGCATATTAGCACATTATGATAGCATATAACTGAATATTAACCATTTACCGTAGCATATAACCTCTTTATGACAGTATATAACAAAACATTAACGTTTTTTTCATAGCATATAACTGCATATTAACACCTTATGATAGCATATAAACTGAATATTAACCATTTACGGTAGCATATAACCTCTTTATGATAGTATCTAATAAAACATTAACCATTTTTTATAGCATATAACTGCATATTAACA
>KE151444.1:21264-36486 GCA_000411095.1 Aethionema arabicum
GTTAATTCCGAGGAAATGTTTTCCGTAGGAAAAAACAGTGTTTTCTTGTAGTGTTGTACAGTGTTTTCCTTCTGTATTTGTTGTTCTCACACAATTTTGACCATAATATGTTACTACTAAATCTTAAACCATTCAACATGCACGAATTCAAAAATTTCAGATCTATTAAATTGATTCGCAAAACCTAGAATCTGCAAAAACCCTAACGTCGGTATATTCTATACAATTTCTTGTCCAAAATCCAGAATGTGTACGCATAAAGTACAAGTAAAAAAGCAAGAAGATATCTTACCCAAAATCGTGATTGTATAAAAAACCCTAAACAAATCTAGAAGAAGAAGAAGGAGAAGGAGAAGGAGAAGGAGAAGGAGAAGGAGAAGGAAAAGGAGAAGAAGAAGAAGAAGAAGAAGAAGTGAAAATCGCAGTTGAGTTCAAAATCGTCGTCTACGGGAGTTACCATGATTACGATGAAAAAGGGTAAAATGAGATTTTTCTTCACATATCTTATATTAATTAATTTATTTAATTTTAAATCATAAGGGTATTTTAGTTAGATCGCATATTGTTGGTATATTTTAACAACTTGAAAAAATGAGGGTCACTAGACTATTAAGTGAATTAGTTGATATACTAGACACAAATTCTTCATAAATAAATGAATTAAAATAATAAAAAGAAAAAGTTAACAAAATTATTTATAATATGCAAATTATAAAAAGTGAAATATAATTAAAAAAAATAATTTTTAAGGTTTCAATATTGAAATCTCAAATATGAGAGTTTTCTTTTTAAAACTTTAAAACAAGAGATTAAAATTAGCATTAAAAAACAAAAAAAACTTCAAAAATAAAATTTTAAAGTGTGGTTTGAAAATGTTCTAATAAAAACTTTTTAAAAAATTTAAATGTATCCCAATTCGAGTAATTTATGAATATCTAAATCTAAATTTAGTTACATTTAAGCTACATCACGTATAACATAATTACTAAAATAACTTTTCAACACCGACCTAATTTTATATCTTAGTATTTAAATAATATCTTTATAACAACAATTAATTTTTTTTCTAACATAAAATATTAATCAAATTGTATTTTTCGTTTATATACTGTTTTCTAGATGTTTAAAAAAGCGAAGATAAATTAATTACCAAAATTACTCCTTTTCTTTTTCTTACTATTTGGTTTCTCCGGTGGTTGAAACAAATCATAGAAGAACTGCTTAGGAAATTGCATCTGCTTGGTTTTGAAGCTTTATAAGATATTATAGACCAAAAAGAGTTAGGAAGCCCAAAATATTATCAAAAAGCCACATGTTTCCTCTCATGATCTTAGATTTTATACAAAAGGTATTAAAATTAAATAATTCACCGGTGAACAAAAAGTATCTCATGCTTTTGTGTTTTTGTTCTTCATACCTATTAATTTCTTCAGACTAATTTCACATATCAAAAGATTAACCTTGTAGATTTAATTCCAATTTTACCCTTTTTCTTCCTCTTCCACCCTGGATTTTGGTTCTAGGGTTTAATATTCATGTTCTTGTTTTCTGGGAAATTACAAAAGCTTGGTTTCATATTTGGACTTTTGTGGGGTGGTAACCTTTGAATGATTTTTATTTATATATGCAAATATGGAAAATGACATGCGATGTGTCTTCATCAATTTTATGATACCTGAATCTAAGGGTCGAAGTTAGGGTTAGATCTGATGAAATTGGATTAATTATTAGTACTATCTATCATATTTTGGTTTAGGGTTTTCAGATCTTTAATTTCTTCGGGAGTTTTATTGATTCTGAGTTTCGATTTCTTTAATCTGGGTGTATTTCATGGAACTCCAGCCCTTTTGACCATTCAATTCCAGAAACCCTAAATCAAGTCAGATTATGTAAGCACTTTCCTTATTTTTATAGATATAAAAAGGAAATCCAATTTATTTTGATTATGATAAGTAGCGAAGAATCAGATACACGTACTTATAATTTTTTGTCCTAAAACCCATGAATCATGTACTTTTTCTGATGTATATCAATTTTGTTGGTTATGATACTCGTTTTATGGAGACATGATTCTTTAGTTATAACTTTGGTATACAGAAGTAATGGGGACAGAGCTGATGAGAATTTGTGTAAAAGAAGAAAGTGATGATTTGCCATCTGTTCCTCCTGGGTTTGAATCATATGCAACTTTCAGTTTAAAAAGAGTAGTATCAAGTGGTGATAAAAGCAACGCAGCAATGGGTGTCTCGCTGGCCCCCGAAAGCGTTTCTGCTGCTGAACCGGTTAAAATGGAAACAGAATCTGATGACATGAAAGCTGCTCGGTCTCTACGACGTAGACCTTGGATAAATTGTGATGATGGTGTAGCAAATGACAATGCCACATCTCAAAAGTTCGATCAAGTGAGATCCTTTTTTCGTCATTCGCAACAAGTTTGTTTGAATCTCTTTCGTTTCTTCTCATGCGTAGTTTCGTTGCAGAATTTAGTTGTGAAACCTTCTCTACCAAAGGGTGTGATCCGGGGATGCGCATCGTGTGAAGATTGCCAGAAGGTTAGTTTCAGTTCATCATTCTTGTTCGATATGTTTGCTTGAGTATTAGTTATCTTATCTTTTCTTGTGTGTTTTTGATTATCCTCTAACCTTGTATTCTCAAGTTTGGCAGGTAATTGCGAGGTGGCATCCGGAAGAAGCTCGTAGGCCTGATCTTGAAGATGCCCCTGTATTCTACCCGACCGAAGAGGTCTTCTTGTTCACATTCTATAGTTTTGTACCGTTCAACTTATTTTTGAGCACATTCATATTTTTTATGCTAACAGCAATTTGTTTCTAGGAGTTTGAAGACACTCTGAAATATATATCTAAAATAAGACCAAAGGCTGAAAACTATGGAATCTGTCGGATTGTTCCTCCTCCGTCGTGGAAACCTCCATGCCCATTAAAAGAAAAGCAAGTATGGGAAAGTTCTAAATTTGCGACACGTATTCAAAGAGTTGATAAACTTCAGAATCGGAGTTCAATGAAGAAGATTTCAAAGCTTTATAATCAAACGAGAAAGAAGAAAAGAAAGTGTATGAAAATGGGTATGGATTCTGCCACTAGGATGGATCCCAGTTCTGACAACAGCACTGGAATGACTGAACTCGAGACTTTTGGGTTTGAACCGGGCCCCGGGTTCACTCTTAAAGACTTCGAAAGATACGCTGATGAGTTCAGGAATCAATACTTTAGAAAGAGTGAAACCTCTATAGAAGGTAAGGATGGCAACTCCCTTGACAGCTCGGAGCCAACAATTGAAGATATAGAAGGTGAATATTGGCGGATAGTAGAGAAAGCGAGTGAAGAAATAGAGGTAATGTTTTGTTCCTATTTCTTTTCGAGGATTCCATGGTTTACTTAAGACCTCTGTGGCTTCTGAAGGCTTTGATGATACATCAATGCAGGTACTATATGGTGCGGACCTTGAAACCGGGGTATTTGGTAGTGGATTCCCCAAATTACCATCGAGTCATGATGGTTCGTCTAAAGATGAAAGATATGTCAAATCAGGCTGGAACTTGAATAACTTTCCAAGGCTGCCAGGATCTCTCCTTACTTATGAGGGAAGTGATATTTCCGGTGTCCTTGTGCCATGGTTGTATATTGGGATGTGCTTTTCCTCTTTCTGCTGGGTAAGATTAATCCCTATGAGTTGCATAAAATATTTTTGTTAAAGCTGGTGTTAACTTGTGATATCTTCGTTCTACTGAATTCAACCACAACAGTATCTGTATGCCTGCGCATAAATGCTAGATAACCGAATCCAAATTCTATGCTTAGTAAAGCTAGCCTAGGATTATCTTTGATTAATTTCCAAAAACGGATGTTTTATCATCTGTAATTTGGAATGAAGCTGAAAGCATTTTCATGTCTTATGTTTGTGTTCCATGATATATTTTCATTACTCTACATCTTATATCGTTTTTATGTTTTCGATTATTGACTTTCTTTTTGTTATGCTTTTTCTTTTTGTTTCCTCTGAAATAGCATGTGGAAGATCACCACTTGTATTCATTGAATTATATGCATTGGGGTGCACCAAAACTATGGTATGGTGTTGGGGGGAAGGATGCTGTTAAGCTGGAGGAAGCAATGAGAAAACATTTGCCTGATCTTTTCGAGGAACAGCCTGATTTGCTTCATAAGCTAGTAAGTGGTAGATATTTTATGAACTGCAACATGGCTTTGTAGCTCCATGATCACATGATGGGAGATTGGATGTCTTTCACTATGCAAATTCTTTTTGAAATCATTAATGCAATATATGAGTGTTACTTGTGCTAGCAAGCTATGGATCCTGGCTCAAGTTATAGTGTGATTTATATATAGTGCTTGTTCGTTTGCGCATCACGGAGACAGCAATGAGCTACAACGACGAAAATTTATGTTTGTTTCGTCGTTGCTGGTTCAGCGACATATTGTTGAGATCTGTCGCTGAAACTCATCACGAAACATGTTCATTCACCTGTCGCTGGTTCAGGGACAAGTGACTTTATCGTTGTCACTTGTTGTGTGTTGCCGACGACAGCTAGTCACCTAGTGACAGGCAAACGAACAGACCCATATTAGCATATAATAGATGAACTCATCCTGCGTTTGTAATTTGTAGTTTCTACTATAAGCTGTAACCTTGTAGGAATTTTCCTCTGATTTAGAGATCAGTTGTTAGATTATCATTTTTTTTCTCTATAGTTACGTAAGTTTAATCCTTTGATGCTCTCTCATGTAGGTCACACAACTCTCCCCATCAAAGCTGAAAACTGCAGGAGTACCTGTGCACCGCTGTGTTCAGCATCCTGGCGAATTTGTGTTGACTTTTCCTCGGGCATATCATGCTGGGTTTAATTGTGGTTTCAATTGTGCTGAAGCAGTAAATGTAGCACCAGTTGACTGGTTGCCTCATGGGCAGATTGCCATCGAGTTATACTATCAACAGGGTAGGAAAACGTCCATTTCACATGATAAATTATTGCTTGGGGCGGCAAGGGAAGCTGTCAAAGCAACCTGGGAGCTTAGTTTACTAAAGAAAAATACTATAGATAACTTAAGGTGGAAAGAGTTCTGCGGAAAAGATGGTGTTTTGGCAAAAACACTCAAGGTATAAATATCCTTTGTCTTGATTCTGGTAGTTATAGGCCCTGTTAGGTTGTGCCTCGCTGGAGTGACAAGTAATGTTGTTCGTTTACCCGTGGCTGACATGTTTTGGCGACAAGCTATTTCAAATGGTTTAAAAATTGAGCGTTTTAATTGTTAATCGCTTAAACTTGTGGCCGAAATCTGTCGCTGAACAAACTAGAAGTAAATAAACATGTCTAGGATGAGTTTCAGCGACAGGTCTTGGAAACATGTCGCTCAAATGGACATAAATTTTTGTCATCATCGCTCGTCACCATCTCCGAGACACCCAAACGAACAAACCTGTAGTTTATTTGAAACTTGGGTCAAAATTATGTTTCTTCATCTTTGATGCTAACTGTAAAAGTAAAACTCGTTGGTTTTTTAAGTGGCTCATTCATCTTTTTTGTTGAAATGTTGATTAATTGACTTTGTCATGGTTAATATATAGGCGCGAGTTGAGAAGGAACGTATAAGAAGAGAATTTTTGTGCAACTCGTCACTTGCTTTGAAGATGCACAGCAATTTTGATGCTACCAATGAGAGAGAGTGTTGTATATGCTTCTTTGATCTACACTTGTCTGCTGCTGGTTGCCGTTGTTCCCCAGAAAAGTATTCATGTTTGAATCATGTGAAGCAGTTGTGTTCCTGTCCATGGGTTACCAAGTATTTTCTGTTTCGTTATGATATCGATGAACTCAACGTTCTTGTTGAGGCATTGGAAGGAAAACTGAGTTCCGTATACAGATGGGCACGTCAAGATTTGGGTTTAGCATTGAGTTCACACTTCCCAGGTAGCAAAACAGAGATTGATGAGGAAAGAAAAGTACCCAAAGACCTGAGTTCACAAGCAGCTCCAGTTTCCGGGAAATATTTGAATCAGAAAGTAACACCGAGAGAAGATCTTAGTAAAGTGTTGGAAAAGAAGATTAAGTTATCAGACGCTGACTTAATATCAAGCCATTGTATTCAGCCTGTCAAAGAAGAAACTGGTTATGATTCGTCTGATCCAAATATTTTAGTTTTCCCATCATCACGCGCCGTAACACCTGCTAAGTCCCCTAATGGTAAAAAGCAATCACAAAGGATACCGAATGATGTAATTCTCCTAACTGATGATGAATGTGAAGGATCTAGGAAACCAGTTTCTGTGAAAAGAAATGCAATTTCTTCTAGCAAACATTTGGAAGTACAGGAGAGGCCAACACACGTTTTAGCATTAGAAGCGTCCAGCATTATAGCTGCTCCGAGCCACGAAAAAGGAGATTCTTTGCCTGATACTAAAAAGACTATGCTCTTGCCTACTAAGGACCAAAGAGCAACGAGAGGGGATGCCCAAAATTCTGCATCGAATGCAGAAGCTAAAGCAGAGGCTGATGGGGTTGCTCATGATATCTCTATTAGAATGGAAAGTGGGAAACCTACTAGTTATAAATCTAAAACCTCTGGAGGTTTGGCTATGGCAGACGTCGTTGATGGGGCTAGAAGTAATTCAGGTACACCGTCATGTTCGCAAAGTAATAGTCCTGATAGATTCATCCGGCAAAAGGGTCCTCGTATAGCAAAGGTAGTGAGGAGAATCAATTGCAATGTAGAGCCTTTAACGTATGGATGTGTGCTTTCTGGAAAATCATGGTGCAATCGCCGAGCAATTTTTCCTAAAGGTGAGCTGTGGCTAACTGTTATTCTACCTTTAGAACAAAAACAAATTTTTCTAAGGCAGGTTTGCTTAATGTATATCTTATTCTCGGATGCAGGGTTTCGTAGCAGAGTTAGGTATATAAATATTTTGGATCCAACGAACATGTGTTTCTACATTTCAGAAATTCTGGATGCTGGACACAACAGTCCGCTTTTCATGGTAATTTAACTTCTTTCTTGCTATGAACTGAGTTGCTAGTAGATAGAGACTGATCTAACTTTACTCGAAATTAAAAGTTGTCGAGCCTGATCCATTTTAAAATCTGGCCATACAAGTATAACCGTGACAGGATCTGAACTGGTAATACATCCACTCTTGGTGGATTCCGCTGACCTTAGAATCTTCTCGCGAATGTGATCTCAAAAGTTTTGTAAACTTAGAATTTAATAAAAGGATTATGGTATTTTAGATTCTGAGTTATTTATGTTTGGTGAAAAAATCTTCGACTATAAAAATGGATTTTAAACCTTGAACTTTGATAATTGAGTGTTTGTTTTACAAAAATCCCAAACGGAATTTCTGAAATAGTTCAAAGTTTAAAATACCATAATCCTTTAATAAACCGAAATCAAAACTTGTCAATGAACCAATACTTAGAACGTGTATTGTAAAAAGTTTCATTCTCTTGATTATGTGGTCACTGTGCAGTTCAGCATTATCCTCTATAAACACAACCTTTGTGGTATGCCTTCTTGTCAGGTTTACTTGGAGAGTAATCCGAATGAGGTGTTTGTTCACTTGTCGCCGTCAAGATGTTGGGAAATGGTAAGAGATAGAGTTAATCAAGAGATAACAAAACAACACAAAGCTGGGAAATCAGATCTTCCTCCTTTGCAGCCTCCTGGGAGTCCTGATGGTTTTGAAATGTTTGGATATTCATCACCTGCAATCGTACAGGTAAATCTTTTAACCACTTAATGTGCGTCATAAACTATTTAATCTGCATCGTGTCACTTTTTTATTGTTTTTGTACAAAATCTTCTAGAAAAAAAAACTGATATTAAAACCAAGAAGGCTAGAAAGTAGGGGTGGATGTTTGGGTTAATCGGGTAATTCGGTTCAGGTTTTTCGGGTTTTAAAAAGTCGAACCATTTGGCCCTAAAATTAATTCGGTTTAGTTTTGGTTTTGGTTTTTTTGGACTCGGGTCTTTCGGGTTTTAAAAAGTTAAACGTCGGGTCTCAAAATTAGTTTGGTTCAGTTCAGTTTATGGTAAGTTTGGGTCAGTTTGTGTCTTAGAGTGAAGAAGCCACATGTTTTTGAATTTTTTTTGCTTTGACAAATAACACAAACTTTTAGTACTCAAATTTAAATGTAACTATTCATGCAAACCCATAATCAAACAAATAACAAATTACGAAAAAAATTTAAATAACCAAAAAGCCAAGAAATTGTTTTCAAACTAAAATATTTGTAAATTAAGATTATAAGTTTCAAAATAGGGGTGGACTTTCGGGTTTTCCGGGTTAATCGGGTTTTTCGGGTTTCAGGTTTTTTTTGTTCTTAAAAAGTCCAACCATTCGGGGACAAAGATTAATTTGGGTTGATTCGGTTTGGGTCAATTTAGATTGGTTGGGTTCGAGTCGATTTCTGTCAGTTAATCCCCATCTCTACTAGACAGGATTGAATAATAATAGTATTGTTGATTATGATCAAGTTTCATTTATAAATCTGTATGCAATTTTTGCTTTCTAATTGTGATCTAATGAAACAGGCTATAGAAGCACTAGATGTTAATCGAGTCTGCACAGAATACTGGGAATCGAGGCCTTATTCCCGGCCACAAGTTCAGTTTCCGGCAAATCCTCTTCCCAGAGAAGCGAACAACACCAATAACCGATCATCAGATATGAGAAATATCCAGAATTCCCATGGCCATCGTCTACTTCCTGCTGGAACAAACTCTATACTAAAAGTTCTGTTCAAGAAAGCTAACATGGAGGAATTGAGCTCACTTCAACACGTTTTAAGTGAGTGTAGCTCGGATTTGGTGACTGAACTCGTCAAGGAAGAGATTCAAAACCGACGTTGACTGATTTGCAGAGAATTGATGTCTTTATTATGTGTATATACAGAGTTGATTCCTCTCTACTCATTCTTTGTGGACTTCAATTACAGAGGAAGAATGTTAACTGAAAAATAGAAAAAACATTTTGTAACTTCCCATTTTCGTCTGCTTTAAAAGAAAAGCATTTTAGGGTTATGCGTATGACTAGTCAGACTAAAATGATCACGCGTAGTTGGTTTCAAAAATGTATATTTTTAATATATTTGATAAGTAAACTTTTGTTTTTTTTTGTCTTTTGAGTCAACCGTTTTTTTTTTCTTTTTAAAAACATATTAAGGGCTTGACTGGTTTAAACGTTGCGGTTGCGGAAGTTTGCGGAAGCGGGCGGTTGCGGTTGAAAGCGGAATTAGACTGTTTGTACGACTGGCGTAGCAATTGCGAGCGGGTGCGTTTGCAGGATAATTTTGACTAGTTATTCAGCGGGTGTGAAAGCGATTCAACAAAAAATTACTAAATTAAACGTAATATATAATAATTAAAACACTCATAACTATAGTAAGCACGATAGATTAGATAGATTAGATTGTATATTTTATTTTGATTAGAATATCGTGATTAATGAATTTTTAAAATTGATATTCAAAAAATACAACTAATATTTGTCAATAAAAATATTATAATGAAACATTATAATTTAAAAAACAATTTAATATTATTTTTATTTTTATTAAACATGATTTTATTTTTATTTTTCATCAATATTTTGATTTATTTGATTCAATTTTAATAATTTTTATTTTTTTTCCAACTGCAAACGCCCGCAAATGCAAGCGGGAAAGAGCTGTTGGATTTTTGCGATTCAGAGCGATACATAGCGATACGCAGCGGTTGGTGTGATTAGTATCAACTGCCAAAAACCGTTACAAACCGTAAACGTAGCCGCAGCGGCTCGTAGCAAGTGAATTATCTTGGTATGAATAATTTGTGTTATAGTTTTTTATCAAATAAAAGTGCAAGTTATAGAATAGATACTTTTTGGATTTGAAAAAGTCAAATAATCATGCCAATAATCAATTGGGTGAAATTTTCTCAAGCGAATAAACCTGGCATGAGAATGAGAATAACCATTTGATCGCTATGTAATGTTAGGAAGCACTTTTGAATCAAGTGGATTGTTGTTGTCCTTCTCTTTTTATCGTATTTCCTGGGTAAAGACTAGATCAAGTTATGCCCGAATCAAGGAAATCTAGGTAAAATAGTAAATTAATTGATGAGATGCATGTAGGGTTGTTAAGATGGGTCACAAACTTGTGGGTCGAATCTAGAGCCGTACCAAAATAAATTGATGTTTTTTTTGGTATCGTAAATTTATGTTATAGACCATAAAACAAAAAATGTTAATTGATGATATTGGGCCTGATTTGATCTGGTTCGCTACCCAAAAAATGAAAAAAAACCCAACTATCAGAAAGCCCAACCCAAAGCAAAGCAAACAGTCAACGGTTAAAGAATGGAATCCCCTAGTCGTCAGTCCGCGGCGAAGAAAAAAGAAGAACGAGTCAAACAAACGCGCGAATATAGGGCTAACGGTCGGAGGAGTTCGCTATAAAGAACCAAAGACAAACCCTAGAAAAGGATCCGAAACTTTTTGTATCAAATCGTCTTACGCTAAAAAATTAATAAAGATATATTTCATCATATTCTTGTTCTAGTATTTATTCATTCACATTTGTTCTAATTTACACATAGAAAATCCGCACGTTTATCTCGTCTTTCACTTGTTTTGACTCTGTCCGTCGAAATCCACCCATGATTCTAGTTATTTGATTTTTGTATCAAGAATTTGACGCCCACCGTGGGCTAGATTCAGCAAGGGAGCTAGATCCACATTCACAACTGACAACTAGACAAATGGGAGGCGAAAATCTGACCATTTCACCCCGCGTCGACGACACTGGAGCCATCACACACTGACAAACCAACAACAACCTCAAATCGCTGGTGCTTTGGGCGATGACCCCAACCCTGTCGCCGATACTAGAGTGACAACTCGACCACAACGTCAAACTCAAACCCGCAACATCTTGGAGATGCGGAGTACGATCCAAAACCTAAGAGAGCAAAATCGCGAAATGACAGCACACCACGAGGCTACGGTAGCCCGATACGAACAAAGGGGTGCCGGCCTCATTAGGCAAATCGAAGCACTGCGTAGAGAGGTCGTGGACTCAACGTGCGCCGTGCCAGATTTAACCATAACGCGACAGCCCATCGGGGTACACTCCACCAGAACCTGCCGAGGGGGGCTACATCCACATCAGTTTGCGGCGACAAAAACATGTTTCCTAAGGGTACCCAAAATCATCCTCTCGAGCCCGTGTACCGAGCGGGAGGAGATAATCGCCGGAAACCAATTCTTGTTGGGAAGGTTTGACAGTTGATGCCCAACGAGAACCAGGGAATTCTGGTCAAGCGCCGACAACACGAAAAAACTCTCCCCAAAGAGACGCGTACATCAGCTGCAACGTGAAAGACCGTCTGCATCTCATCCACCACCGTCTACATCTTATCCACCACCGTCTACATCTCATCCACCACCTCCGGGGACGATTCAAGATATCAATTTAGCGGATTGGTCTCCACTGAGATCGACAACACTGTTTGGGATGTTACAAGTCTTCCACCGTGATCGGTTTTATGCTTATCTTGTTGTGAACCTATTTATTTTGGTTGTGGTTTTATTTTGTATTTCAAGTTTATTTTTGGATTTAATTGTGGATTAATTTTCGGTTTAAAATCGGTTTTATTTTATAATTCGATATAATTTTGGATTAATTGTCGGTTTACGTTTGGTTTATGATTTTGAATTTGAATTTTAATTAATAAATTAAAAACAGAAAAAATATACAAATTGTTACTTTTAGCCATGAAAAAGGCAGTGGCTAGTAGTAGTGAATTTAGTCACGATAAGCTTCTATCGGAATGAGTGGCTAATAGTAACAAAAACTAGCCACGCTTTTGAAGTGGCCGATAGTAGCCTAATTTAGATACGATTAGCCACTGTAATGGTGTGGCTACTCGTGTCTACATTATACACTATCAACCACTAGAAAGACGTGGCGAATTGTAGCTAAAGTAGCTACTATTAGCCACGATTGCATAGTAGCTAATTGTGGCTACTAGCTACGATTTTGCCACTCGGCAAGAGTAGTAACGTCGTAGAAAATCGGCCACGAGTAGACACTGAGATACGATTAGATACTCCTAATAGCCACGATTTTGCCACGATTTTTTGTCGTGGCTAATCGTGGGAAAGTCCACTATTAGCTACAAAATTTTCTTGGCTTTCTGACAGTTTTCTTGTAGTGGGACAACAACAAACATAGGGAGGAATCTAACTCCCCGAAACCCCAGGGACAAAGAGTGTTGATTGATTATATTAGCGGAGGGTTAGCTTTGTTTGACAATACTGTTAATGCAGCCCTAACGTAAAGAAGAAGCTACCAAAAAAAAAAACTACGTCCCTGCAAGCACGGAAAAATCTGATAACGATCCAAAACTCACGTTATGGGAAAGCGACACGCTGGTGTAGGACAAGCCACACGACGACACACTCGTAGTCAGCTTAGACGAAGGCGGTGGGTTCATGCAATTGAAGAAGAGGTGGAATTATTACGGAAAGAGGTGCATGAACAATTGTCAATGACAAGATCTAAAACTTTGCATCACTTCATGATCAGATTAAACTGTTGCGTGCGGAGCTGAAGAACAATGCTGAAGACATGAGAAAACTAAAGAATTTAGTAGGTCGGATTGGAAAGACGTTATGCTTGGTTGGAGATTTTTAATTACCTTAAGTGTAGTCATAGTTCCAACGTAGGTCTAACAATTATACAGAACACCAAATTTAACAACATGAGTTTTTGTAATAGTTCCAACGTAGGTCTAACAGTTCTACTTTTTCTCCTTTCTCCCTTTTCTCATGCTCCCCCTTGTGAACGGAGTCGTCACGAAATGTGAAGGTTACCTCTTCCTTCCCCGCTTACTTTTTGAGTTTGAAGGCCGCCTACATGGATTACCACACACAACGGGATATGTTCATTGTACAACACAATCGCAGAGTCTAGATCAAATAAAATCGAAAGCAAATCCCAAATAAAACCCCAAACCCAAAGCTGAAACAAATAGTTACCCACACCTTAACTTAAAAACATTTACCAGCAGCGGGAATATCTTCACTAGCGGCTGCAACTGAAGGTTTCTTCTTAGCGGCTGCAACTGAAGGGTTCTTCTTAGCGGCTACAACTGAAGGTTTCTTCTTCCATAAAATTATATTCATCGTCCTTTTCTTGGTCATGCCTGCATCCACCGTTGTTTTATTTGGTGGATCTAAAAGGACTTCAGTTCGAACATGCAGAAGGGTCTTCAGCAATAGGTTCTACCGACCCTAAACCAAAACGAAACAATTATCAAAATAGACCAAAACAAACAATTATTAAATCATTCATATCTTAAACGAGCAAAGGCATAATGTTCCAATTCTCTTCACCTATCGATTCTTCATTATCTACTAAAGGAGGGACTTCATAAGGAGTTGGAGGGTTTGGCAAGAGCAGCTAGCCAACTATTGACGGTGACATCATGGGCATCAATATCCTCTTCTCATACTTCCACCAAACGTGCAAGCAGTTCCTTCTCATCACCTTTAGTCGGTAGAACCCTACAAATATCATGTGATAATAAAGCAATATCTTATGATGATGATAACTAAAACATGAGGTATTCAAACTAGAAATGAATCAATTGCACTAACCTTGCTTGACCCAAGTGCGTCGTAAATCTCATCCAAACTAAACCCCATGTTGTTTTCCTTTCTAAACCATATCTTACACATCTTCGGGCACTCTGTCCATTCATGTACCACGGATTCTCTGAACTTCCCCTTCAACGGCATGATGCTTTCAAATGCCAGAATCTGCATAGTTAAACCATGCCCATCAGTTAAACTTATCACATTTATACCACTAACAACAGTTAAACTTATACCAGTTAAAAAATGTTATTAATAACAATGCATAGCTTACCTCTAACGGTAAAATAAAACCGGGATATGTGGTGGTATCCCTCACTGACCCACGCATGTGATCCATCATGTCTTTGATGTTGCTAATGCAATCACCGAATGTAAAATGCCCCCATGGACACGTTTCACATGCATCGAGATCATCAACGATGCGGAGTATAAACTCCTCGATGTGTCCCACATGCATATTTTTTCTCCCCTTAATGACAGTCGATAAAAAGTATAATACACCCATCTTCAATCTATCATTCCCGCTTGGAGTCTTCATCTTCTCAAAAGCTTCAAGAACATCCTTTACTTGAGTCTTAGGAACCTCGTGCTTCCCACCCTTAAAGTACATGTTCACAAAGTTCAACCTGCGAATCTTCTAATGTTGCTTTGGGTACTGATCACGAGGGATTTATGGGTGTGACGTAATTTTAAATTTATAATCCTCGACTTTCTCGACTACAAGGGGTGTTGTAGTAAGTTGAGGGTCGATCCACATAGACTTAGATGCTAAACAACAAGTGATTAAGATTTCGATAAAACTAAGACAAAGAAATTTTTGGTTGTGAGATGTCACTAAATTAAAACGAGAAATTAAACGACTTAAACTTCAATAACTAAAAACGCTAGATTTAGAATGATCTATTCACGAAATCATGGTCAAACACCTATTCAGATTCTATGGTTAAGCAGCCTTGACTCTATTATAAATATCGAACCGGTCCACTCTCGTCGGATATCGCGGTTCCTACACTAGAAAGGGCTTAAAACTGGCCTCACTATGTCATTCTTGTGAGGATCATCGCAATATCTTACCCATAACTAGCATGCATTAATCGAACTGGAATTAGATATGTCAACAACCTACTAAACCCAACTTTCGTCACCGCTTAGTAAATCGCTCGCGCTAGTGAGTTTTCTAACTTATCCTACCAGCTCTCGCAATCTAGGATTCGTCTGAGATCAGGAACTAAGCGGCCAATCCTAGTTCAAGCATTAAAAATCAGCACTAGGCAAAGGAACATAAGATATTTAATCTATTTGTGTCTAACCATGGATATTCGATCCTAGAACATCCTAAATCTAACTATGAAACTACTCTAACATGCTGAAAACGAAATAAAGCATAAACAAAAGAGAAAACATGATAAACTACGTACTGAATCAAATCTAAACTGAGTTTCTACAATGATTGTGCAAGAAAATTGAAAGAACAATGAAGAACTAAAATAAAAACGGCTGAGGACTGAGCGACTTCTTCGAACCCTGAACTCTGTAACTTTCGCGAAC
>KE151446.1:40849-69559 GCA_000411095.1 Aethionema arabicum
TGTTCGTTACACCTTAAGAAGCTTATTTTAGCACGAAATTGCACGAAACCAAGGTATTCTTTCACAAATCAAGAATATTTCTACAAAATCAACAACTTCTACAAAACTTTATAACTCATAAATTAAAGACAAACTTACACGAATCCAAGACGAGAACGAAGATGATAGCTTCAAAGTTTGATTTTCGTCGCTTGAAAGTGAGATTCTCTCGCCGAAAAAAAAACCCAAGTTTTCGTCGCTTGAAGGAAGAAGAAGAAGAAGAAGGAAGGACAAATGGGTAAATTGGTAACAAGATTTAAAATAAAGAAAAATTAAAAAAAAAGGTTTCATTAATGGCATTTTCGTAGATAATGAGAAGTTTGTAGATAATGTTGTAAATGGGTGATAGAATGGGAATTAAAAAATATGGGGTGATAGAATATGTATTATGGGCAAAAATTGGGTTATCTAAATCATTCTCCCTATATTTTGCAATAAGGAAATATAACAAATTTGCTAGATAAACCAAAAAAAAAATCAATGATGCTTTGAATTAATAAAAGAAAATCAGGCAAAAATTATTTGTATTTATTTACTTGTATAAAGTTAATTTTAGTTTCATGTGAAAAAAAAAGTTGTTAGAAACGGCCGTCTCTCAGCTTTAACCCCCGAAAAAGTGATGTCTACTGGTATATCACCGCACTCACAAATTCAAACCGTTCGCGTTGATGGTTACACTTCAGAGAATAATGGCGATTCCTCTGATACGGTGAAATACGAAGATATAGTCGGAAGCTCCGATCTATTTTTGAAAAAACTCCGCTCATTGCTTGGATATTCAAACAAAAATTTGAAGTGAGTTTTGCTTTTTTCTTATTGTTTTCCGTGTCTGTAATTCCTTTTGTTGGTTTATTAGGTTTGTGTGAAGATAAACCCTAATCTGTTTCGTTTCTTTGGTCTTTGCACATCGGGAGTTCATGTTTAAACGGTTTTCTCGTGAATATATCAGAGATTCATGCGATTTTGTTCTTAAGCCGACCTGTGGTGGATGATTTTGTTAGTTTACGATTGTGTGAAGTAAAACCCTAATCTGCTTCGTATATAGTTAGTTTATTGTGATTTTTTCGGAGATTCATGCGATTTTGTTCTTTATTTCGTCTATGGGTCCTGATTTATGACTTGTGAGGTGTTAGCTTGTTTGAGTGATAAAATTGAAGGCGTGAATGATGTTTGTTTGGTTAAGATGGAATATGAAACCAATTAGGGTGGAATTTGAGTGATTCTTTCGTGTGTTGCTTCAATATTGCTTGCGAATCGTTGAGGCATTGAAGTGCGCATGAGCTCTTTCAAATAGTGTCTATTGCGTTCTCAAATTTGCTAAGTCCTAACTCATAATGCAGCAGAATTTATCTAGATTTGGAATGTACTAAACGTTGATTATACGTACGGCCATGAACATATTTATGAATGTGTTGTTTTGGTTACAATTAGAGCGGACTTCATGAGGAAATTTTGTTGAGTAAATGTTGGGGATGGTATTGATTTTGATCCTCTTTGGATCCTTCTTGAAGAAGATGTCATTAATTGTGAAGTTATTTGGATTTGTCCGCTGAAACAGTTTATATTTTTTTCCTTTTGCATAGGGTTCCTACGGTGGGCGGAAACTCTCTTGATCTGCATCGGCTTTTCATTGAAGTCACTTCTCGAGGTGGCATCGAAAGGGTACGTGATGTTATTCAACATGTAGTTGGAAGCTTCTTGTTACATTCAATGTTTCTACTTGTCTTAAATCCTTTTGAACTCTAGGTGATCAAGGATCGCAAATGGAAAGAAGTGATTGGGGCATTCGATTTTCCAACAACAATAACCAATGCTTCATTTGTTTTAAGGAAGTATTATCAAAAGTTTCTCTATAAATTGGAGCATGTTTATTACTTCCATAAACCAGTCTCTTCAATCTCATCAAGAGGTCTGTGTCTATACAGAAATCCAACCATGTTTTGTTTTCAGTATTTTTTTTTCTTTTATTTCCTCTGCGATTTGAGATGAACTGAGCATAATTGTTTTGTGTTTCCAGATGAAGCAATGAGTAGCCTTGTCAAAGTATCTTCAGATCCTGACAAAGGTACTAAAATACTCAATGTTGTCGCTGTTGTTCTGCTGCTAAAATCATTACCTTTCCTTGTTTTTGCTAGTTTCTTGTATATGTTTCTTGACTGTCATCTTTTGCGTCCATATATCATTCTCTACTGTGTCTGTATGTCAAATTCACGAGAACATACATATGTTGTTTTTCTCTGATTCATTGCTAATGTGCCAAAGTATAACGTAGATATTTTCCCATTAGATATAGTTTATAATGCAACGGACGTCTCTGTAATGCATTCTGAAATTTTCAGGCTCTCAAGAATTGCATGCTGGCTCTTCAGTTCATGGGATTATAGATGGGAAATTCGATGATGGGTATCTAGTAACCATAAAGATAGGTTCAGAAGAGCTGAAAGGAGTGTTATACCACATGTCTCCTACACCTCGTCCATCCCAAGATCTGGAAACTTTCTCAGTGGTACCATCACGACGACACAAGAAGAGATCCAAATTAGCTCTGGTTGATTCTCAGCGCCCTAAGTTCCACAGAAGCGGTTATAACTTCTTCTTTGCTGAGCAGTATGCGAGGCTTAAACCTGAGTACAACGGAAAAGAACGAAGTATCACCAAGCAAATTGGACACCTATGGAGTAATCTCTCTGATTCTGATAAACAGGTACACAAAACTAAACTCCTTATAATCCCTTAACCGTTGTTTAACTACATTTTCGATTTTTTTGACGATTTTCGGACAGGTTTATCAAGATAGAGGGATTAAGGATGTGGAGAGGTATAGGACAGAGATGTTAGAGTACAAATCCTCAAACGATTCTGGTGCGGCTGCGATTACAACTGCGCTTGAGGCAGGTCAGTAGTGTTGCTCTGCTCTATGTCTACTCTTTGTTGTAGCATATCTCTCTGTTTTTTGCGTCTTTTGAGAACTTGAACTGCTGAGTTATGTAGGTTTTGCAATGTCTTTGTTTAGAATCACCTAGAAACTTGTCAAAACTTCATTTTGTAGATTTTTCATCGGCTTAGCTATCGTTTTAGATGTTAAAAATTATATAACTTTTCACAAAACGAGTTTTTCTTATTATAAGTGTTTTCTGCTGTTATTTTAATATCTAAATAGTCTTACGAGAAAAGAAAGGTATGATAAAGTTTGGTGGCAACTAGGTAGAAATCAAATCTTGGGGTGAATCTGTAATAGATTTTACTTGTGGGTAAATCGGAATAAACTAAAAGATGTAAGTCTGTAATAAAGTAAAGTATGGGGTTACTTCTGTGAAAGAAGCCGGCTATTTTGTATGAATTTGGCAATAAACTGAAGTTTGGGGGGTAAATTGACATAAATTGAAAATTGCGTGTAAATTTGTAAGACTGTATTTTCGCGGTAAATTTGTAAAAGACTGTATTTTCGTGGTAAATTGGTGATAAACCAACTGTTGTTTGTGAATCTGCAATAAAGAAAAGTTGGGGTAAATTGAAAGCTGTGTTTCTGTAACGAAATGTAGTTTGAAAGTATATCAACAATAAACCTAAAGTTGTGTGGGAATATGTAACCAGTAAAGTTTGTCGGTAAATCGACAATAAATCTAAAGACGTGTAAGAATCTGTAATTAACCAAAAGTTTGGGAATAAATCAGCAATACACCATAATTGAAGTACGAATGTGTAATAAACTAAATTTTGGGGGTAGTTGCAAGAAACAGAAACTTGTATGCAATTCTGTAATAGATAAAAGTATGAGGGTAGGTTGCCAATAAATTGAAAGCTGTTTGCCATTAGATAATAAAGTAGAGTTTTTGGGTAAATTGAAATTGTACGGGAAACTGTAATCAATAAAAAGTTTGGGAGTAAATCGTAAATTAACCAAAGTAGTGTGCAAAACTGTAATAATCAATAGTTTGGGCCTAAGTTGGCAATAAACCGAAAGTTGTGTGCGAATGTGTAAAAAAGAAAAGTATGGGGGTAATTCCGAAATAAATCAAAAGATATGTGCGAATCTGCAATGAAATATAGTTCGAGGGTTAATCAGCAATAAACCAAAAATTGAGGATGAATCTGCAATAAACCAAAAATTGAGGACGAATCTGCAATAAATTAAAGTTTGAGGGTAAATTTGCAATTAACCGGGAAAAGTGAGGGAAACTGTAATAAGCCAAGAGTATTGGACTAAGTCGGTAATAATCTGAAAGTTTTGTACGAAGCTGTAATATACTAAAGTTTGGGGGCAAGTTGGCAATAAACCAATAAATCGATGCTAATAATTTCATTCATGTCTTCGATTTGCATATTTTTCTCTGCAAATCGTTCATAAGTCACAGGTAAATAAGAGCAGCTAAGCTTCTAAGTTGAAGATTGATTGATTTGAACATGAATTTTTTTCTGTAAAACGATGCTAACAATTTAATCCCTACATCATTAATTTTAATGTTCCTTCTCCGTGAAGTCACAATAGGAGGAAAAAGAAACCCTAAACAACAACAACACCGAGGAAGAAGAACAGACAAAAATGGGCTTAGGTTTAGTTCATGAACTCAGAGCTAGGCTAAGTTTTTTAATTAATTAGCCCAGATTTGTAATTAAGTTGGGCCCAATTAAACAAAAAAGAGAAAATTATGATTATTAGTTTATTACTGTGGGCTCTTTAATTGCTCTCGTACTTTACTAATGGGCTTATATTCTGGTTTTATTTTGGCCCATCTATTTATTTAATTTAGGCCCAGTTTATAAGTGCGCGTGAAGTAATTAACGCCCAGACGCAGGTAGAGCGAGTTATAGCAACGCGCCCGAAATCCCTGGACTAGTCCAGCGATTTTGCTCAATTTCACGAAAATTGGATTTTTAGGCGCGTAAGACTTAAAATCTTGTTCTAGAGGACAAAAAAAAAAAGACAAGACTGAAATTGAACAAAGAGTGAAATCGAGTCGATTCCAAGTTGAAATCTTGTGTAAAACAATCCTAATAGGTTCGTTTCTGTGTCGAATTTCTATGTTCTTCATCGTCTCTCTGGAAATCGAAAGAAGAAGAGCATCAAAGTGATGGAGAAGAAACCCTAAAACAACAACAACGACGATGAAAGATGTAGAAGAAACAGAGAGTAGATAGATTGCGATACAAATCAACCATTCATGACTATACATAAACAAATAAAGCTTAAATTTAACCAAAGAAACTAGGATTGTATCCATTGCTAGATGTAGCCAAGATGTAGTAAGCTACAATGTGTCCAATAGAACCCCAAGCAAGCACATCCACGATATTAAACCCAATTGGATCATTCGATTTCAACAAGCTAACATATTCCTTAGCTCGATCGTCTCCGGCTTCGAAGTGCGTCTTCCCGTTTTGCTCCGGTAAGCCTTGTTTAGCGACGTTCTCTCTCTGGAAGTTGAAGAAGACGAATCGGCCGAGGAAAAGAGATAGACCAGTGCTGAGACTTATGACTACGGAAGGACTGAGCTCAGCTTTCACAATAGCTGAAGAAGATCTTTTAGATAGCTTGGGAAAGGCGGAAGTGGAGGTACCAAGGCGAAGAGGTCGAAGGCCATGGAAGGAGATGGAACTAGGAGTTTTGTGAGTAATAGCGGTGGAGAATGATGTAGGAGAGAGCAAAGCAGAAGCACTTGTCGCCATTTTTGCTCGATCTCTTTCGCTTGGTATGAGAAAATGAGTGGATTTTAGCTTTATGATTTCAGATTTAGGGATTTCATTTTTAGCTTCTTGGAGACGAAGAAGCAGATTCTGTTTGTGAGGATACGATTTCAGTGTAATGACGTGGCAATCTCTCATTGGCTTTCTTCTGGATAGAGAGATTTTGCGGGAAAATATTTGCGTTAAAGTCCTTCTACTTTGGATTCTTTTCGTATAAGATGTTACCTTTCTTTTCGTTCAATTTAGTCCTATGTAACAAAACATTATCGTCGGAAACACAAATAAACGAAATATTATTATATATGAGTAAAGCAATGGTAAGAATCCAACACAAAATGAACCAAAAAAGATCGCAAAACAAGTCCCTACAAGTGACTAAAGCCGAACAATGAGCCATGGACGTGAACCATGCTGCGTCTTTCTCGGACTGGTCCATGTTACCAGAGTCAAGATTTGACGCAAACTCACACCGAACCAAGCTTACTGTACACATACATGAACCTCACAAGATATATATAATAATATAAATAGAAGAAAAGCTCCTAAATCGATTCTGTGACATCCTAACAATTGAACAACACATCATTTACATCAGTAGAGATTGATTTTACTTCACATTTTTTTTGTTGTGTTTTCTTGGTTTGAGGGGTACTGGAGAGTGAAGCAAAGATCGGTCACTTGATTAGACCTCTTTTTTATTCCTCGTGTGTACGTGTTTTGGGAGTTTATAGATATGAATCAAGGTAGGAGTAGTTCCGGCGCCGGGAATACTCTAGTAGACTACCGTAGGTACGGTCCCAGACTCCGATGAAGAGAGCTTCTGTGTCTGGGCTGAAGGATATACCAGAGATCTCTCCAAAGAAGTCAATCTCCTGCTCTGTTTTGTAACCATTTGAGACGTCATAGACATGGACAAAGTCAGCTGGTTCAGCTATGGCCATGTATTTTCCGTCAGATGTGTAGCGGATAGATCTGATGGCTCCGAGGTTTCCTCTTAAGACAGCAACGGATTTAGACAGGTTACGAATGTCCCATACCCGGCAAGTCTTGTCTTGGTTACCTGTGGAGAAAGTGATGCCGTCTGGGTGCCATGCCGAAGCAAAGGAGAAGTCTAAGTGTCCTGATAACGTAGCCAGCGTCTGTCAGAAAGTTGCCAAGAGTTAGGTGCGTAAGTGAATAACTTATAAACAATTTGTTACAAAAAGATATTCAAGACAACATTTATATACCTTTCCCGTGTTGGGGTCTACCAGGAGACCCGCAGGATTGTCCCCTACGATCGTCAGTGATTTACCATCAGGACTCAAAGATGTGTGCTGTCAATGATATGACCACAACAACAAAATATCATTTCAATGATTCAAGGTTACGACTTCATAAAAAATTTGGGTAATCGGAATATGTAAAAGAAGATATCGGATTGCCACAAGTGTTAGAGATCTGCTTATGCCAAAGCAAAATCAAAAATCAAGAAAGAAGCATGGGCTTACATTCACTGGCCAAGGAAAGCGAAAATGGTTTACAAGTTGGTATCTTTCCATATCAAAATCTCTGACTCCACAATCATTATTTGAGGCAGTGAAATGAAGTGAACCACTGCAAACAGATGCCAATAGGTAATTTAGAAGCTGTAAGTTGCACAAGCAAAAACTACTTCATGAAAAAAGTTAAGCAAATACCTGGGTTTGTTATAAATCTCGATAGCGTTGGTGATAGCATTATCATCATAAGTTGTACGAGAACAAAAGCTCACACCAGGTCTATCAAGATGCTGTACCAATGTTGATTCAGATGAAGTTCCTTAGTGTCAATTGAGATTGCACGATGATTTGTAAAACTGAAGAAGCTTACCTTGCATATAAGTTCTCCTTGAAATCCGCCAGCAACTAAAAATTTATCTTTCACTGCAAGTGTACTCACTTGGGTCTTCGTAAATCCTTCGAGTAAACTTCCAGGATGTTTCTGCAGCCACCCAAGAAAAACAGCATTCATCATCACCCGATGTAGTTATTTGCAGAAAAAAGTTTCATCGTTCTTACAAAACTAACCTCGGATGGGGCAACATGACCTTGAACATTGAGAACGTCATGTTTTCCGCATGTCAAAGACGAATAATGGCTAACCAAATATTGTGACATAAGGTAGACATCATGCTTCGAAGTTGCCCAAACCAAATTCCTCAACTAAATTACCAAGAAATGAAATTTTTATAAGATGTCACTATAACAGCTTTTTAGCAGCAAATATGTTCTACAAATCCATAACTATTAACCTATGCCAACAGTTGTCAGAAAAGTGTATATATATATACCCTCATAAACCTTAAATTGGATTACCAAAAGGAACATCAAATATACAAAAATAGCTACTACGCTTCAATGATAAAAACCTGGAAATGGAGAATATTTGATTTAATAGATCTTGAATTCTTCCAGAAATCATAAAAAGGGTACCCTTTCTCAGTGATCATGCAATCCTGTATCCATTAAACAAATGAGATGTGTAAATAGAGAAATCAATATTCACCCAGAAACATTGACAACAACTAAAGGTCAGAGAATGTAAGTCTTACTTTTCCTGAGGATTCCCCCGAATTGAGAACATTTTCATAATTTTTGTATTGCTCTAGTCTAGTTTGTCTGTATTTCTCTCTTGTAATACTAAGCCTGTCCCAGGGAATCCCCTGTATATCTTTCCCTTTCCGAGCTTGATCAGCTGAAGTATCAGCTATTTTATTATTCTGAAACAACAAAACCCACACAACAAAAGTAAAATAATGAACCAAAATGAAAGTCCAAATTATGACTAGATATATTAGTTATACATATAAGAATAGCATAAACCAATTTAGATAGATTTTTGATCAGATATGCTTACTGAGTAGTCAAACTCATCGACATCGGAATCCGATGCACCCATATCATCACCGCGAAAATCTTCATCTAAATCATCGTCTACCTCTTCCATATCATCATCCACATCGTCCATGTACTCAGCATCCTCCCCTTGATAATTGGACATTTTCGCAGTTGATAAATAAGGCACCTACACATGTAAAGAAACAACATTAGCACTGAACCACGAAAACTACAATACATACCAAGAAACTTACTATTCCTACTCAAAACAAAGAGGCTAGTAATGGATTTTTCACAAGAATAATACAGATTAAACAAAAAAAAAGTACAATTTCCAGCAAGCAAAGAGCTTATAAACTAACATCAAACATGAAAATGCTCAATTACAAAAAAAATCAAACATCCAACACCCAATTTAAACTTACGTTCGTACATTTATCCAACAAGAAACGAACAAAATCCAACAAACATCTATCTTAATCAATCCCCGACGCACTAAAAGTTCAATTACACAAACTTCAAGCGGCAAAGGCACGGGAGTCCAGAAATCCAAACTAGAGACAAAGCCAACATCACCCAATATAAGTAAAAAAAACGCAATCAATCTGAATTAAGACCCTAACAATCAATCAAAAACCCTAACAATCGCGAAAAACGAATCAAGGCCGACGAGCGCGATTCAAACAACAAATCAAGAACACGCCACAAAAGTACATGAACAAGGAAAACAAATAGAGATCAAAGCGCGACAAAAACAAGGATTGAGAGAATCACCAGGCGCCACAAATCGCAAGAAGCGAAAATGAATTGTCCTCTACCGACCTACAGATCAGAAAAAAATCCTCTAAATTCAAATCATCTAATTAGAAAAACAAGTCGCATAAAATCTCAATTTGTAGCGTCGAGATCGGTATCGCAAGAGCCGAGACGAAGAAGGCAAAGAGAGAGAGAGAGAGAGAGATGAGAAGAGGAAACAGCGGAAGTTTATCTTCTCTCACAGGCTCCAAGCCTACATGAGTGGAAAGGGACGTCTCCATTTTTTTTTCTACATTTTAAAATTCCTTTTTTTTTTTACACTTGTCTCAACTGTATTTTGGTTTGGTACGGTTTTTCTAATTTCAGTTATGTCGATTCAATTCCGGTTTACTTTCATTTATACCAATTTTAATTCGGTTCATATTCTAAGTAACATTAACAATGCTCATTATCTTGATATTAACAACAACGACGACGGGAGTATTCAAAGAGACTACCGTAGGTACGGTCCCAAACTCCGATGAAGAAAGCTTCTGTGTCTGGGCTGAAGGATATTCCAGAGATCTCTCCAAAGAAGTCAATCTCCTGCTCAGTTTTGTAACCGTTTGAGACGTCATAGACATGGACAAAGTCAGCTGGTTCAGCCATGGCCATGTATTTTCCATCAGATGTGTAGCGGATGGATCTGATGGCTCCGAGGTTTCCTCTCAAGACAGAAACGGATTTAGACAGGTTACGAATGTCCCATACTCGGCAAGTCTTGTCCTGGTTACCTGTGGAGAAAGTGATGCCGTCTGGGTGCCATGCCGAAGCAAAGGAAAAGTCTAAGTGTCCTGATAACGTAGCCAGCGTCTGTCAGAAGTTGCAGAGAGTTTGTAAATAACTTCAAAACAATTTGTAACAAAAAGAATCTTTAGGACAACATATATTATATCTGCACCTTTCCGGTGTTGGGGTCTACTAGGAGACCTGCAGGGTTGTCCCCAACGATCGTCAGTGATTTACCATTAGGGCTCAAAGATGTGTGCTGTCAATGATATGACCACAGCAACAAAATATCATTTTAATGATCAGATAAACGATTTGGTATGTAAAAGAAGATATCAGATTGCAATGAGTAATTGCCAAAAGTGTTACAGATCTAGTTGTGTTAAAGCAAAATCAAAAAACAAGAAAGAAGCATTGGACTTACATTCACTGACCAAGGAAAGCGAAAATGGTTTATAAGTTGGTATCTCTCCATGTCAAAATCTCTGACTCCACAATCGTTATTTGAGGCAGTGAAATGAAGTGAACCACTGCAAAGAGAGATGCCAATAGGTAATTAAGAAGTTGTAAGTCGCAGAAAAAGGCAGAAATGACTTCAAGTCATTAAGCAAATACCTGGGTTTGTTGTAAATCTCGATAGCGTTGGTGATAGCATTATCATCATAAGTTGTACGAGAACAAAAGCTCACACCAGGTCTATCAAGATGCTGTACCAATGTTGATTCAGATGAAGTTCCTTAGAACTTATCAAGATGCTGTGCCAATATCGATGATTTGTAAAACTGAAGAAGCTTACCTTGCATATAAGTTCTCCTTGAAATCCGCCAACAACTAAGAACTTATCTTTAACTGCAAAAGTACTCACTTTGGTCTTCGTAAATCCTTCCAGCAAACTTCCAGGATGTTTCTGAGAAAAACAGCATTCGTTTGACCAAAAAAAAGAAGAAAAACAGCATTCATCATTAACTGATGTAGTTATTTAAAGAAGAACATTTCATCACTCTGACAAAACTAACCTCGGATGGGGCAACATGACCTTGAACATTGAGAACGTCATGTTTTCCGCATGTCAAAGACGAATAGTGGCTAACCAAATATTGCGACATAAGGTAGACATCATGCTTGGAAGTTGCCCAAACCAAATTCCTCAACTAAATACCAAGAAATTAAATTTTTATTAGATGTCTACATAAAAGCTTTTCAGCAGCAAATATGTTCTACAAATCCATATATATTAACCTATGCCAACAGCTATCAAAAAACTATAAATATAGCTTCATAAATATTGAATTGGATTACCAAACGGAACTCAAATATACAAAAATAGCTACTACGCTTCGAAGATAAAAACCTGGAAATGGAGAACATCTGATTTAATAGATCTTGAATTCTTCCAGAAATCATAAAAAGAGTACCCTTTCTCAGTGATCATGCAATCCTGTATTCATTAAACAAATGATGAGTAAATAGAGAAAACAATATTCATCCAAAAAACATTGGCAACAACTAAAGGGTCAGAGAATGTAAGCCTTACTTTTCCTGAGGATTCCCCCGAATTGAGAACATTTTCATAATTCTTGTATTGTTTCAGTCTAACTTGTCTGTATTTCTCTCTTGTAATACAATGCCTGTCCCAGCGAATCCCCTGGATATCTTTCCCTTTCCGAGCTTGGTCAGCTGAAATATCCGCAATTTTATCATTCTGAAACAACAAACCCCACACAACAAAGTAAAATAATGAACCAAGAAGATATGTCGAACTGCGAAATTCCTCATCTAAATCATCGTCTACCTCTTCCTTATCATCATCTACATCGTCCATGACCACAGCATCCTCCCCTTGATAATTGGGCATTTTCTAAGTTGATAAATAAGGCACCTACACTTGTAAAGAAACACAATTAGCACTGAACCACGAAAGCTTACAATACACGCACTACTATACCAAGAAAATTGCTATTCCTACTCAAAACGAAGAGGCTAGTAATGGCGTTTACACAAGAATAACACAGATTGAACAAATAAAGTACAATTTCCAGCAAGCAAAGAGCTTATAAACTAACATCAAACATGCAAATGCTCAATTACAAAATGTAAATCATCCAACACTCAATTTAAACTTACGTTCGTACATTAATCCGGCAAGAAACGAACAAAAAAAGCTAACAAACAGCTATCTTAAGCAATCCCCAACGCACCAAAAGTTCAATTACACAAACTTCAAGCGGCAAACATGGAGTCTAGAAATCCAAACTAGATACAACGCCAACATAACCCAAGAGAAGGGAAAAAAACACAATCAAACTGAAATTAAGACCCTAACAACAAATCAAAAACTCTAACAATCGCGAAAACCAATCAATACCGACGAACACGATTTCAAACAAAAAATCAAGAGACGACGCACGAAATCTCAATTTGTAGCGTTGGGATCGGTATCGCGAGAACACAGACGAAGAAGGCAAAGAGAGAGATGAGAAGAGGAACACCGTAACCTAATTTTATCTTCTCTCACAGTCACAGGCTCCATTCGAAGCAAGCCTAGATCTAGAGATGAGTGGACGTTCCCATTTTTTCTACATTTTGAATTCCTTCTTTTATATACACTTGTCTCAACTGTATTTTGGTCTGGTACGGTTAATTCCGGTTTACTTTAATTCCTACCAATTTTGATTCGGTTTACCCCATCCAACATCAACAACTGCAAATTAACTACAAAGATGATATTCCAAGTAACATATAATACTATAAATACATAGATTAACAGTGTTCTTCCTTAATATTAACAAAACCTCAGAGTTTAGTTTAGTTCTGGAAGTGTAGTTTTCAAACTCTACACCAGTTACACAAAAAGGGTACTTAAATCTGATCTCAATCTAACAACATGAATATGGATGATCAGAGATTAGTTCATCTCTCTTCTCTCTTCCTATATTTCTTTATCTCTTAAAAATTGGAAGCAGAGCAGAGGAGAAACCTGTTAGGAAGAGAAAAGAGGAACAATTTTGTGACCGGAGTTAGGAGAAAAAGGACAAAAGAAACTAACATTGTTGTTTTCTCTCTCTGTATGTGCAGATGTGTTCTTGGTCAGGAACTGTTGTATTTATGCAAAACTCAGGTGTCCTCCCATACTTCTTTTAACAGAACAATCTTCTTCTCTGCACAAACAAATACTTTCATGTGATCTTGAAGCTAGATTGAAGAAGAGCAATTTGAGGTTGAAGCAATGGTGTTTAGGGACTTACGTGAAGTTGGGACTCCTGTAAATTTTCCAGCAATTCATTGATCTCTATCTGTTTCATCACTGAGGCGTGTAAGACCTGAAAAACAATGGAAGTGTTGAGTCTATGGTGTGCAGTGATAAGTTTGTGTGTATACAGAGATATAGTGATAATATATTAATCTCACCCTCTTGGTTTTATCAAGATCAAACTCAACGGATTTGATTCTATCTAGAGATTCCATCAACATTCGCTCTTTTTCGGCAGGCATTCCAACAGGTTTTCTGTTACGGATGTCTTCATACTTGTTTTCTAGTTTCTGAAGACGCTCTAAACACTGAACAATTCGATCTTTAATTCTAGGCTCTGTAGGAATTGGAATATGGCTGCTTGTACTGTCATCTTGCGGTGGAATTGAAGGGGTAACTGTATTTTGTCTTCTCCAAAGCTCAAATGGGTTAAATCGGAGAACTGCAGCTAGTTTCAGTATTAAAGAAAGTAGCCATTTTGCAAAGTTTTCAGCTTTTATCTTGTCAACTGTTCCACTTAAACCACGAAGCCATTGGATGATCGGAGCACCTGAGATGCAAGAGGGAAGATGAAATTCAAAGATGAGATAATGGTTTGATTAATAAAAGCCATAGGAAGTAGAGTTGTTTAACAGATAAATAATGAGTACTAAGTAACCTGATGAAGATGTTTCAAGTTTCAAGGTTGTTTGATTGATGTCAATGGATAGCTTTTCTTGGCGTTTTCGGTTAGGAGCTTTGCCGGGTACCGGAAACTTGTCATCACAACTATAATAACCGTTAACGTCTGATTTCCTAGCCTGCATAGATCACATTCTTTAGGTCAACACCAAAGAATTAGAGTGGTTTGTAACAGAAATGTACCAGTCAAAGAACTCACTTTCTCATAAGTTGGATTCACATGAACAGAGGCTGAAGTATCTGAACAAGATATAGACTCTGCTGTTGATATATCCATTTGCATAGACTAAAACCCAAAGTAGCATTGTCATATATACAGAAAAGATATGTTGTAAGAGAAGAAATGAAATTGTTGGCTTGACCAGAGTCATCATATACCTTTGATGGATTTATATCAATGTAGGAGCAAGAATTATGCTGATCACTTAGGTTCCTGGAGATGTGTCTCACGTGTGATGCTTCTCCGTTGTATATAAGCTAATGAAGGCATAGACTTATGTAAGATTCATGTACAAGTTTGGACTAACAGTTGTTGAGAAGCAATAAATTTAAGAGCAGAAATCAATAAAGTATAGAGTTACCTTCATGATTTCAGGATCATTCCAGGGTCCTTTATTAGAACGAAGACATCCTCCTTCACAAAAGCAAGAGCAGGAACCTCCGAGAAAGTCTGGCAATTGACTACAGCACAGAGAATGAGAGCTGGTAAGTACTAACTGGGGATGATATTTGAGCTGATGTTTCAAATGGAAAGAAGACTACCTTGAATCGATGACTTCATGTAACTTGGATAAAGATTTGGGTTCTAGCACCTGCAGAGACGGATATAAGAAAAACTACACATGGAAAGAGTTGATCAAAGAAAAACTAAGCTGAGGAACTGTTCTTATGTACATGTATCTTTGCAATGGTCTTTGCATCAAGAAACTTTTGAGCAGCAGGCCAAAGCATCTTTTTGAAACCAGTTCCAGCATTCACAACGTACATTCTGTGCAATGTCTGCAAAATAAGAAGACTTTCAACAACCCAGTAATTGAAAAGAAGATAGGAAAAGTAAATTAGATGAATTCAAGTACCTCAGGGTAGTAGCTGTTGTCTATCTTGGATATGGCAGCCACAAGATTAGCAGCTGTTGGTGTAAAGTTCTTCATTCCCTGACAGAAATTAACATGACACTGCTCAGCTAAGAAACTAGAAGTACACCACCACAGTTAACATCAGCGCCGAAGAAGAGTCCGAAACATGGGAAGAACATAGATGTTTACCAGTCCTTGCACATCTAGTATTGTAGTTGTGGAGCAGATTCTACGCTTTGCTGCAATTGAGCATGCAGGGAATTTCTCAAGGAGAGCTTTCTCAAACTCTTGAACATGGTATTTTAGATATCTCTCTATGGTAGTGATACGCATAAGCTTAGAGGGATGAGCTTTTCCAAGTCTTTCGATGTAAACAGGTCTTCCTTCCTTATCAACTCCATGATAGCCTTGTGGATAGTACTGTAAAACTTCTTCCAGCTCTTCGAATTCAAAATCCTAGCATACATACATGTACATAGAAACATAAACTCAAAAGAACTTGATCTTGCTGATGAAAGCTCCAAGTACTGCAAGTATTTACATATAAGTCACAGACTCATTACCTCTAGTATGGTATCTGTCCCATATTCTTTTCTCCATCTAAGCATTTCTTCCCACATCTGGATGGTTTTTTCGACATTAAGGTCTCTAGCTTTCAAAAATCTACATTGGCATAACAAATAGTTTAACTTAACAACGAATTTATCAGCAACACATAATCTTCAAAACTGAAGTAACCAGTGAGCTAATGTAGGCTGTAGCTAAAGAAGGAAGCACCCAAAAAATGGTTAAACTAACCTCAAAAGAGTATGATACTCATCATGTCTAGGAGGTAACAAATCTCTCTCAAGAAGCTGACGGCGAAATTCAAGAACAAAGCTTTCCTCTCTTTCGTCCCGCACATCTTCAATGGAGACTGAAGGAATTCGATAGTCAATTTTCCTTTTTCCTCTTTTCTTTAAAGAATGAGTAAACTTGTTTGAAGCATTAATTGCTTTCTTCTTCAAATTCCCAATCTTTGAACGCCGTCTTTCATCTTCAGAGAATTCAAAGTCTGATCTTCTCTCCCTAATTTCGTCAAAAGTTCCTGTTTCTTCAACTCCTTCAATAGACAATAAACTAAAGTAAGCTTCATACCTAAACATCACAAATAAATCTGAGACCAAAACAACAATTTACCTGACATATCAATTCAAAGGGAAAGAATCTTGGATTGTAGGCAGATTAAGAAGACATGCATGTGAGTTATACAACTATCAAACACCAACCACAAAGCAGTACTTGTGACACAGAACAAATCTGGAGAGAAAACAGTAGACAGAGTTATTAAAAATCAGAAATAAATGATGAATTATGTTCGATTTTCTTGAGATGCCATTAAATGGCCATTTCAACAGTGATAAACTTCAAAGTGGTGATTTATTCCTCATGAACATAAGATCTAAAGCAACATCCACAAGATATCTGCATCCGCCATTACAGACAAGAAACCTTACAGAGAGAAACAAGAACTAACCTTTTCAATCGAACTAATCATCTCTCGGTAATTAGCATAAACCCAATAAAAGCTCCAGATCTACTACTTTCTCGATTCCTCTGCATTGAAGTACAGCAACACGTAGTCTTCCCCTAAATAAATTAAAACAAAAATCTTCAAGAAACGCTTATTTACTTCAGCTCGCTATAAATGCTCAAGAAGAGCGAAAACATTGAAACAGTAATCAAAGAATAGAAAAACGAGAATCATAGCTTTCGCTAGCTCAATGATCCACCGACACTAAGCTAAAAGAACCCTAAAAACCGTTTGAAATCGCAGCAATGCCGATCGAAAACTGTACGGATCTAATCCTCGATTCTCGAGTAACAGTAAAACCACGAACTCCACCGACATACCAAAACAATTAAAGGAAATAAAAACTCTGAAAACTTTACCTAATTATTAATTAACACAGGTACGATCTCTCCGATTCCCCCAAACCTCCAAATCCCAAATCAATCTGAACTAGAGATTTCTCGACCCGAACTTTAACGTTAACAAACAATCACACACAAGAACACGAAATCGAAATCTCCAATTCTGCAATTGAAAAAAGAGAAAGAAAGATAGATCTGGATATCTCTCAGCTTCTTCTCTTCTTCTTTACTCTAGAGAGAGTACGTACTGGTTTCGCTTGTTACAAAAATCGTTGGATTAATAAAAAAAATCTGTGGCTTTGGAGTGGAAATCCAAAATACACATTAATGGTCCCTAATTTCTCTCTCTAAAACTCTGCAAAAAGGTAAAAAAACAATGAGAGAGAATTTGTTCAGAAGTAATTTGCAGAGGGAGCAGTAGGCAAAGGCAAAGGCAATAGGCACTACCTTTTCTTCATTTTGCATGCGTCTCCTTTTTCTTCCCTTAAATAAATATATTTTTTAAAACCAAAATGTAATTTCGAAAATTAAATTAGCTATATATCCTATCAAATGTCTTGTAATATAGTTTATATAAATAAATATTAAAGGTAAACATAATATTGTTTTGTCATATTCAACCGACATATTTTTAGTATGCAATTGATATTCATAAATTTTAACCAAAATGTATTTAATATTCCTTTTTTATAAACTTTATAGCTAAATTAATAAATAAATTACTAACTTACAATATGGAGTACTTTTTGTATCATATATTTTTTTTTTTTTTTTAACTGCTTTGTATCATATTTTATATGTGAATGGTATATATTTCATTATATATAATTGGTATTAAAGGAGGATGAATAATTAATGTATGAGCAGCTAGGTTGACTTTTTTGACAACAAACTGTTGGGTATGGACACGTGTCAGCATTTAAATTAAATATATTATAAACATTCTAATAAATCCATCACTTAATGCGTCTCAGCCCATATATAACGTTTAAATTAACCTATATATAAATATAAATAAAATAAAACTAAGGTGAACTTATAACTATTTTAATTTTATACGAAGTAATTGATATATATACTCGCATATTCAACTAACTAACTTAAAAAACTAATATTTTTAAAACTAATGAACTAGATTTTGAATAACTGATTTACATTTTTTTTTACGACCATAAGCCGTAAAAAAATGTAAATCAGTTATTCAAAATTTGATAATATTTTTTTCATTTTTTTAAACTGTTATGAATATGTTATTTTTTTAAAATAAAATAAAATAAAAGGGAGTCGAGTAATAAATTCGAATGGTCCCATCAGACAAACAATATGTTAAAAAACAGCTTACAATTAAAAAAAAGATTTACATCATTATCAAATGATTTTTTTTTGTATATGATAAAATACAATATTTATTTACAGTTTTACCCTATGCTGTAAATAAAAACGACATAAAAAAAACCGTCGTTTCACATCATCATCATCAAATCATCATTTGGCATTCAATTGTAAACTTTGGTCTTAAATAACGTTCCGACAAAAAAAGTGAAAAATCATTTATTATTGGTGAAACAAATAGAATCATTAAATGTTCAGAAACTCCCACCAACAAATAATTACAACTCTAATTACTTCATTATTGCTATATAATTTTTTCTATATGTTGGAGTACAATTTTGTTGCAAGTCGGTGGTCCAAACGTAAATATATACATTTACAAAAATATATTTATATGAATACAAAAATATAAAGTACAAAGTAATGTTTACGAAATATAAAAAAATAAAAATAAAATGGTAAATAATAAAAGAGGAAAGAGATAAAAAGAAATAGATTTGGAGGAGAAGAAAAGAATCAAAGGATTGAGAGCAACTTGACATTGTGACAAAGAAGATGTCCAATTCTACCATTTTGTTTTTCTCATTTTATTTATTATTTACAAAATTCAAACTTATTAGATAAAAAAATTAAATAAAATAAGGAAATGTCACTTTCTGTCACAAAATGACAGCCATACTAATATCTAACATTGCAAAACCCCAAATATTCTCCAGTTATTGGTCGTTTTCATTTCACTCTTTTTATAACATATATATATATATATATTTTAAATCAATTATACACATATATACATTTCTCTTATATATATATGTTATAATTTTGTTAACTTAAGCGTGCATATATACCTATTTACATATCATCATCAAGATTTGTATTTTATGATTTTTGCTTTTCCTGATTCAAAAGCAAAGCTATTATTTTATAAGTATATATTTTTGTTTTTTTTTAAATTTTCTCGAATTTCAAAAAATATTACATAAAATAAGGTCAAATGGACCGGCCTCGGTTATTTATAGGAAACAGTGCAAAATCAGTCTATGCATATTGTATATTTTATATTTGTAGTCAATATTTAAAAACTCATTTTAATAAGAAAAACTAGTTATACGTTGATGTCATAAACATAAATCAACTAACCAATGATTTAATTAACGAACCAATGATGTTAAAAAAAAAAATCAACGAACCAATGATTTTGTTAAATAAATAATTTAATTAAATACTAGTATTAGTAAGGTTTTTAATCTTTATTATATAACCGTTAACTGTTAATGTATGTGTTGTCATTGTCTTATTATGCAGACTATTTCTTGATAAGTGATGCTTTGACCAACCTTTTTATTTTTTGTAATTAATTAAATAAAAAAGTACATGCAAAAAAGTTAAGTGTTTCCTTTTTCATTATTTTTTTATCGAGTATATTTTATACGAAAATTTGTACTAATTAAAAATAATATTAGTATATTTTTATAATAAAAAATATATAAATAATGTCTTGGGGTTTAGAATCCCTTTGAGAACAAGCCTGACACTCTCTCTTTTTTCCATAGAGTCAACTCTTTTTTTCTCCAACAAAAATAAAAATAAAATAAGAGTTTTATTTGAAAAAACGATTAAATTTACTAAAATAATTTTACTGCTATTTTGCTAATTAATTATCAGAAAAAGGAAGATATAAATATTAAAAAAACAGTCCGTACACTTAAAGTTGGCAAGTGTTTAATAAGTCTCCACAATACACAAGACAGGGTTCTCCTTAATAAAGTTAATGGGCCCTACCAAATGGGCTCCACAAGAAAAGAAGGTAATTTCACTGTTTTACTTTTGGTTTCAGCTGGCAACTAACTATAAACCGTAGGAGAAGTATTTACATTTTTTTTAACCGTTGAGCCTAACAAAAACGACGTGTCGTTTTTGTTCTTTCTGCCTACTAAAAATATGGGGCCCACTTCTTAGTAGGTATCCCATCCTCCTCCGTTCTGCAATTGACGAGTGTAACTTCTCGTCGTTTTCTTTTCTGCGGAAAAAACCACATGCATTTTCTCTCTCCACACAGTACACACTACAAAACTAGCTTCCTTTTTGGGCATTATTATGTTTTTTGACTTTATCTTTGTGTTTTTACTACACAATTCTACCAAATAACCCAAGTATATGCACATATTAGAGAAAATAGACTTTAAACACAAATATCATCATCTCAAAATTTAAATTTTGGTCGAATTATACTATGATTTCAAGTTTATTTTTGGTTTTGGTTTAAAACACTGGATTATTAAGGTTTAAGGGTTAAAAAACTTTTTTGATATTTGAAATTTTTGTTTTCACCAAATTGAAATTGTTCAAGATCTATAATACCATATTCCTCTAATATTATACCGTTACCATTTTTTTAAAGAAACAAAGGTATTTAAAATTAAAATTAAGCAACTTCACATAATTATCAACGTCATTTTACAAAATTGTAACTCTATGCCCTTAAAAAGTGTACAATATAAAGAGGGCAAAAAGGTAAAATGAAGGGCAAGTTTCAAGAGTCTAAAAGATAAGTGTAAGAAGTATAAGACCGTGTACCTGATATGATCAGCTTCAACTTTGTTATGTATCAACTGTCAAATATTAACAATTGAGAGATGAGCTACGACAATATAGAAAGGAAGAAAATGGCGAAATGGTTAAGTATAGGAAGAGTGACTAAACCTTGATGAGGATCTTCGTGAACAAAGAAACTAGCAGCGACTATTAAATAACAAAGAATAAGCATCAATCCTTTGAAATAATTAGATGTACCTTCCTGCATATATTTTACCAAACATTTAGATGAAATGTTCACAAATCACAACTTCATGAGATTATCAGATTCATGAATGATTTGAAAATTACTGACCTGGAGAAAGAAAGCTACAACAATGACAGTGATGAACAATGTTGCTGTTTCAAAGAGCTGGAAGTTTAAGTCCATGTGTTCACCCATCATCCATCCAATCACAACGCAGAAAGGAACCTAATCCAATCACCCAAAGTCGAATTTATTAGACCAAATCAGTTTGAATGTTCAGTATTCATAATGTCTTAGACGTACCGCAAACATGGAAATTTGAATTGAGGATCCTATAGCCACTCCCAAAGAGAGATCCTGTAGCAGGACAAGAGGAAAGAGAATCAAGCTTAAAGAAGAGAAGCAGAGATATGAGAATGCAGAAGAGCTGTATGTGTACCAGTTTGTCTTTCATGGCGAACATAATAGCACCTGCATGCTCAGCTGCATTCCCAACTATAGGAAGCAAGATGACACTGATAAAAGAGATTGGGATCTTCCATGAGACTGAAGCACCCTTTTACAGATTCAAAACAAAAACACAAAACATAAGCCAAACTCGTAAATTTACATTACAATCTTGTTCAACAACATCTATGCTTCAGGGGAAAGAGTAGACAAGAGAGATATTGCGGTAGAGTGATAATGTGGAAACAAATTAGATGTCAAGTTAACTTGCATTGTAATAGTAATATACTAAGATCTTTATAAGCATGAAATACATAAACAGACTAGTCATTTACCTCTATAGCATCCACAAGATAACCAGAAAGAAGAGAGACCCAAGCTGTCAAGATTGAGAGCCAGATGATAGCTTCCCACTTAGAGATCTCAGGATCTTCATCATCTTCCATAGTTTCTCCGTTCTCGTTCATTTCCTGTAACTTAAAACGTTTACCAAAAAGCAGAGCAAGTCTAGACTTCAGTGTCTAAAGCCAATAACAGCTAAGGAAAACACTAGACGCCATAAGCCTATGTTTGGAAATCAAATGCGCCCAAAGGGGGGGAGATAAAGCACCTCGGAAAGAGGGGTATAAGAACTTGGTTGGCCCTTTAACTGGAAAAAGAGGTAAGCAGCATAGGCCACAAGCATTACGCAACTGCTGAACCTAGAGAGAGCCAGCTCTGATGACCCAGCATGAACCTCACTGTGTGTGTAATGGAGAACAGTGGGGAAGAGTAGCCCCATGACAGCCATTAAAAGCAATCCAGAATTCACAACTGCTGTCCCCTGTATTGCACAGACATATAGTCTCAGAAGCATGATGCAAATTACAGAAAAACAATAACAAAACTGAAAAAAAGGAAGAGAGAGAGCACAAGTATATGATCTGTTTACTTTGTCAAAGACTTGCTCTCTCCTGGAATATACAATTCCCCCACAGAAGAAGGCGCACCCAAGTACAAGCAACATGTTGGATAGTATTGAGCCTAGCAGAGTCAGCTGTACAACGCGTATCATTCCATTTCTAAGAGCAAAAATCGATATGATTAACTCTGTCACGTTTCCGAATGTAGCATTTAGCAGGCCTCCAACTGTGTTATTGTTCTAGCGCGTCAAAAGATATCAGGAGAGAAAGAAAGCAAATCCCAAAAAGAATTGTGTATAAAATATATTTAAGTCATACCAGTAGAACCAGTGTAACAAGCCAGTTGTCTGTTACAAACAAGTGATTACTTATGCATTAGTCTTACAAATAAATGATAATACTATAAGTTATTGTTACAATAGCGAAGAAAGACTTACTCTGTGGCATATCCGAGACGTTCAGCCAACGGTGTGATGCCTACTAAGCTCAGTAAGAAGACCCATCCCTGAGCCACAACAACACAAATCATTTCTGAGACTAAGAAGCAGAATAGAAATTGCTACAATCCCATCCCAGAATTAATATTTCTCACCTTATTATCTGTCAAGTAGTGAATTAGTATTGCTAGAGGACCGAAAGGCAGCAAAAGATTGAGTTTATTTGATAAAATCACGATCTGGAAGCTCTTAAGCACACTGTTCTTAGGTGCTTTAGCTGTGTGTTCTCGAAAACTTCCAGAAAGTGATCCTTGCTCCATCAAACAAGCTGCTTTTGAATGTGGAGAATCTGTTTCTCGTCTGAAAAGGCTTTTGTGGTCATTTTCATTGACCAGCCCCATCTGCTACAACAATCACCTTAAATTAACCCAACAGTGAGCTGAGATAACTAAAACACTACATAACCGTGTACCAACTTACTTCTACCTGCGCTTGAATTAGAGCTGGCACCTTACAACAACCCATAGACTCGTGCTATCAAAACGTTGACTTCTGTGGGAACCTGGAGATGCCAAACTTCAAATCTGAGATTACTTTCTCATAAGAAACTTTTTGTGTGGAAACCTTTTTGACAAGAACAGAAAGTTTAAGGGGAATAATCATCAATACCACGGCTTAACAAATCATCAATGTGTTACTCTAAACTTCATATTTCCATGAACTTAGCTTAATTAATCATTAAACATTTATGGAAGCAATCAGATTATATTAGCATTGATAATTTGGTATACCCCAAATTTTCTAAGTTTATCAAGGTTTAGTCAAAACACGAATCCGAATCGAAGTTGATCTAATGAAGACCTGGTCAAAACGCTTTCATCCATTTTAAACGCTAAATCCAAAATCACGTCACTGTAGAATCAAGAAATAAATCAAACGGGCACACGACCGAGGGGAGAATTTCACTCGATTGAGACAAAATTAACGAAACGGTAAAGAGATTCCGAAATGTTCACCTAGTAGTCAACGAAAGGTCAGCTAAGGACTTGGGGTCAAGTCGCAATAATCAAATCCAGCATAATAAATAAACCCTAAACTACTTTGATTTCGTCTTCTTGTCCCTGCTCTTCCGATCGGAGAGTAGCCTACAAAATTGAAGAGTCGTAGTGTGGTTGCTATTTGATGGAAGGTTGAAACACGAGATTTGTGATCTCAGTGATCTGTGCTGTGCTTAGGTGTGAGAAAGAAATCACCGAGATCTCAGATGTCAGTAAAGAGCGTGATCGACGAAGTTTCATGAATCATGGATTGTTCAAGGAGAAGAAGACAAGTAGCAGAATATAAGTCGGATTAACAAATAATCACATAAATAAATACAATAGCATGATTAATTATAATTTATATATGAAATACTAAGTGGACCCTTAAAAATGTAACATGTTACCAAAACAGAATAAACTGATTATCGAATATCGACTGCAACAAGTAACCCCAAATTTTTTTTTTTTTTTATAGATGCGATTCCTTATGGTTACGTGTTTAATATTGGAAATGGGACAATAGTAACTACAGAAATAGTAACCTACAAGGGCCCAATAAGGCCCATCCAATTTCTTGTGTAGTAAAACACCATGCTTAGACCATCTCCAATGGAGAAGGTTAAGGGTTGCTTAAAGCCATTTTTATTAGTTTTTGTGCCAAATAAAATGCTTAAAACCTTTATCTAAGGGTTGGTGTTTGCACTATTCACGGGCCCTATTAACTACGTGGCGGTCCGTGAATGGTCATCTTTTTTTTTTAATCCAAAAAAGAAAAATATATTAAAAGATTCAGTCTTTAAGCAACTTCAACTTCTTAACCGTTGGAGATATCCTTAACCGTAGCTAGATAAACCGATAAATTACCATTATATATTTAGTTAAACCGGTACATAACCAATAGATACTAACCTTTTGTTGGTTAAAATCAACAAGGTTAAAATCATGTTGTCATGGTTTGTCGCTGTTAACAAGTTTTTGAACATCTAGTGTTACTTGGCAACTCAACGTTTTATTTTAGTTAAATAGCTCATTTACCATATAGAAGCGAGAATTACCTGACATAAATGGCACATCCTCTAACTGCACGAGCTGCTGCGTGGTATTCAGCCATCGGATGCAAACACTGCAGATGATAAAACCTCTCCTTCTTGCCAGGAAGTTAATTAGAGGTGTAGAATTAAAGAGAAATTCAGGTTATAAAATGAGTAGCTTATATTGATTGGAACTCATTATCAATAATAACTCTGTTTCAACCACTAAACTTTAAAAAATTCCCAAGATAAGGTAAGAAACATAAGGTAGGTACGTTAGAGCATTTTTTTCTTTCTTTGTGTTCGTGATAGAACCGAGTGTTATTTATATAGCTAGCAAAATCACAGGAAAAACACACAGATCGACGACTAATCCATGGTACCTAATATTATGTGTCCAATAAATAATCCATGGTACCTAATATTAAAGATGATGCATAAAGCGAGATGATAAACACCCAAATCTATGTACATGACTATAGAGTGTATCGGATTCCCAAACATCATCATTAAACATATGTGGAAATAAGTCGATTGTAAAGGAAGAGAGAAAGACTAATTACCTTCCAATCAATTGTTGTAAGACTAGACTGATTTCAGAACCAATTTTGGAGTATCCCACGTGTCACAGTGAGAATAACTTACCAAACATAGATGATCTTGTGAGTCTTGCTAACCAAGTTTCCACTTAAACCAAACCCTAAACCCTAATTTAGATCCCCGGCCAATCAAACGATCGAAGCAGCCCTACCCTACCCCGCATTGTTTCTTTAAAAAAATCCAGACAATATATGACATTAAATTTTCATCATAAAAAATGGTATACAAAATTAAATGGTGCACTCAATAAAAAAAACTTACCATAATTAACAAAAATATTTAAATAACAAAAAAAAAAGAAAAAAATTAAAATCGACCGGGTGTCTGTATAAGTGGAGCCGCCCTAAACCTATTTGTTTCTTCGCCGCATGTCCATCGTCGCTCGTAACTCGAAAGATCAGGAAAAAATCCCTAAACCTATTTGTTTCTCCGCCGCTTCTCCATCCTCCCTCACGACCCTCGTAACATCTCTCTCTCCCCTCTCTCTCTCTTCTCTCTCTCTTCTCTCTCTCTCTGTCTCTCTTTTGGTAGTTGATATTTTTCTAATGCAATTCTCTGCTGGTTTAAGTCATATATTGTTTCTCGTGGGAATATATAATGTGTAGGGTACTTCCAAGGAGGCATCATGTCGTCAGAACGAGAAGAAGCCACTGCCGCATCATCTTTTCTTTCTCTTTCTGTGGTGGATAAAGAGGATGAATCGTTATCCAAAAACTAGGGTGACGTGACTCTTAACGAGTTGCAGTCGGCTTTAACTGGGAGTCGGAGAGAGCTCACTAAAGTGAGCAGCTTGGTTGAAGAGATTGTGGGGTCAGAGGTTTTGATCAGAGGTCGAGTGCACAATAGTCGCTTAACTAAAATGATATTGTTTGTGATCTTGAGGCAAAGAGGATTAACTGTTCAATGCGTGTTGGATGAGGCCAGAGTTGGTGCAAACATGATTAAATTTGTCAGCCAGCTGAGTCTTGAATCCGTTGTTGAGGTTATCGGTGTTGTCTCTAGCCCTAAGAAGCCTGTCACAGGAACCACTCAGCAGCAGGTATAGCTCCTTTTCCTTTGATTGATTCGAATATTAGTGACATAATAAATAATTAGATTAACTCATTCTCAAATGCAACGTTGTTGCAGGTTGAAATACATGTCAGAAAAATGTATTGCCTCAGCAGACCCACCAGACCTTTACCATTTCTTGTCGAGGATGCTGCTCGAAGTGAAGCAGATATTCAAAAATCTATAAAGGTAGAATCTAATTAATGTTGTTTTGGAGCTGCTGTTGTTTCTATATATATATATATGTTCTGAGCCATGATTGTTGCAGGATGGCAAACGAGCTGTTGGTGTCCATCAGGACACACGTTTGAATAATAGGTTTGTTGACACGAGAACACGGGCTAATCAAGCCATCTCCATTATTCAAAGCGAAGTCCTATTTGTAAGCCGCTCTGATTTTGATATGCGACATGTGGAGGATATGATTTGTCATTATACATTCCTAATAGTTATAATCTGATTGCATATTTTAATTGAATTGTTGTTTGTGTAGGCTTTCACAGAATTCTTACGATCCAAGGGGTTTGTTCAAATCCAAACACCGAAAATTACAGCTGGCACTAGTGAAGGAGGTTCTGCTGTATTTAAGTTGGACTACAAAGGGCAGCCTGCGTGTCTGGCTCAGTCTCCTCAGCTTTATAAGCAGATGGCGATATGTGGTGACATGGAACGCGTCTTTGTGGTTGGTCCTGTTTTCAGAGCTGAAGACTCCAACACTCATAGACACCTGTGTGAATTCAATGGTCTTGATGTGGAGATGGAGATTGAAACGCATTACTCTGAGGTATGTATGTATGATTATGATTGTGATTATGCTTGCTAGTGTTAATAATATTTCATGTTTGGTTTTTGGTGCACTACAGATAATGGATCTTGTGGAGGACTTGTTTCCGTTCATATTCAGAAAAATAGAAGAAAGGTGCCAAAAGGAACTTGAATCTGTTAGAAAGCAATACCCATTTCAATCTTTGAAGGTATACCTATCTATCTATCTTTTGGACAAAAAAAACTTATGTGTTGTTGGATACTACTAGAATATCTGATTGATGATTGACACTAAACTTGTAGTTTCTTCCGCAAACATTGAGGCTAACCTTTGCAGAAGGAATTCAAATGCTCAAGGTATGACTTTGTGCATTCAACTTGATGAGAGTTAAAAGTTAAGAGTAAGAATATATGAATAATAATCATCTTGACTTGTTGACTCAGGAAGCTGGCGAGGAGGTTGATCCTCTTGGTGATCTAAATACAAGATGTGAGAAGAAACTTGGACAGCTTGTTCTGGAAAAGTACAAGACGGAGTTCTTTGTGCTACATCGCTATCGATTGGCTGTGAGACCGTTCTACACGATGCCATGTGAAGACGATTCTAACTACAGCAACTCATTCGATGTCTTCATTAGAGGTCTTAGTCAACCCAACCAATATTATGTTAATGTTAATGCATGTTGTTACTACTACTAGTGGTGTCTAACTTTGTGTCTGTGTGTGTTTCTCTTATAGGAGAGGAGATCATGTCAGGAGGTGAACGTATCCATGACCTAGAATTGTTGGAGAAGCGGGCAAGAGAATGCGGCATTGATGTGAAGACAATATCGACGTACATGGACGCATTTAGGTATGGTGTACCACCTCACGGTGGATTCGGAGCGGGGCTGGAGCGTGTGGTAATGCTCTTATGTGGCCTTGACAACATCCGCAAAACTTCCCTCTTCCCTCGTGACCCTCAAAGGCTCACTCCCTAATATCAACACCACTCCACTCCACTCTCTTAACCGCTAGCTCCATTCATATTTTCTCATTGAATATACACCAAGACCTTTAAAAATTGACTTATTAATGAGTGGTGATTTTTTTTTTTTTTGGTTTTTTTTGGGTCTATGATTATATCTTACATATATTATTTGAGGAGTACAAATATAGAGATCCTCAAATAATTCTATTTATTTACATCCATGCCATTGTTAATTTAATTAAAAACATTTATGATTAAATTTAATGTTAGGGATAAATTTGTCTAAAATAATTGTAAAATATGGAAAATGAATCATTAATAAGACAT
>KE151446.1:79268-95969 GCA_000411095.1 Aethionema arabicum
TTGTTTCGCGGTGTGAAAATGTCTGAAGATGTTGCTCAACAGCCCTGCAAACCATCACAGGACAAAAGATTCTCAAAACTAAAATCTGGATACAAGAAACTTAAGAATTTGACTCCCAAAATGTTATACATACTTGACAGCTTTGGTGATGACATCAAAAGGGTCGGATCCAGCTGCCATGAAAACCAAATGATTTCCCTCGAATTGGTCAACAGTTGGATCACCTAACCATAATTACCACAGATCTCAGATATAATCCAGCACTAACACTCAAATCAAACAATATGAAACAATAGAAACGAACAATCTGTTGAAATTTACCGCTTTCAAGACAGATCTCAAGCTCGTTAGCCCCGTTCCCTTGCAGAACAGCCCTGAAATCTCCTTCAAGTATAGGTAAGAATACGACGTACGAAGGAGATTGATCTGTTTCCAAATCAGATCCTGCGCTTGTCTCTATTATCAGAAACTGAGTCTCGCACGGAACCTCTTTTCCACTAGTCCCCATTCTCTGTGTCATCCACCATAATTTGAACCGGAAGACACACATAAACCTCAAGCCTCTGGCAACAAAAAAACCCAAAACCCCCAACAGTTAAGCAACATTTACATATTGAAATCCAGTCTATTACTAAAACCTAATCGATTCCTCAGTATTATCGACGGTCTATCGAAGTCGAATTCCCAAAATGCATCTAATAATCATCAATCTAGTGACGACAGATGCATAAGAAATAGAGTCAAGGATAAGAAGCGTACTCGAGTTTCCCAAGGGGAAAAACACGGCGACTTCCCGTCTGATTCGAAGCGACGCCGATAAACGCGCCATCGATTAACGCATTTCCTGAAGCTGGTGTAACCAAAACATTTTCCGGTACATCGTGAAGAACACGGTGGCCTAACACCACCAAATCCGAGTTGCTAACGCAGATTCCGGCACCGACAGTCATTTTATTCGTTACACAGCAAATCAAAATCTGCTAATACGAAGAAAATAGTGATTAATTTCAAAAAAATAATGTTCACGTATCACGAGACGCACACGACTCTCAAGACACGAGTTGGTTGATGAAGAGAAGCGTGAAAAGGGTATTTATAGAACACAAACGATGACGTGTCGTTATCTTATTCGTTTATTTTCTCTTTTTTAAATTCAATTTTACAAGATTTTTCTTTGCTAATTATAATTACACCGATTTATATTTAGCCAAAAAAGGGATAAACGTTTTTATTATATAGACGAATAATGCATGGTACCATATTACGTAAAAATGGGAATTTATATTATTAATTGAGGTTAACTAAGTGTATACGTATAAACAAATTGTAAATGGTAAAAAATAAATATTTGATTTAAAGATTTTGTGTTTGAATTGGATAACATAAAATATTTTTATATTTAAAAGCTGACGCAGATGTGAGTGTAATACTAATCCCCAATATCAATTCTCTTCTAACAACTTGTCTATAGATATTAATTGATGTGGGGAATGCTTTCAAATTAAATTTGTTTTCAAATCAACTATTACATGAAAGAATAATCTAAATAATTTAATAAACTAAAAATTGTTAATGTGGTCATATTTTAAGGAACAAATACGACTTTTTAAAAACAAGATTCCTCAGCTTTAAATTAAAATTTTGGTACGAATATGAACCGAACATTTGGGATGTGTTATTATCAAACGATAATTAATTATAGTATAGATTAATTATTATCTCTATAGTTAAAAGTGCTGAATAAAAGAGTGGAAAATATAGACGTAGTGTGTCAGTGATGATTAATAAAGCTTTGCAGAGTCTGCAAAGCTGATTGGACGGTTGTTTCAATATCCAGTCATGCATCTGTTTCCGATGTTATCTGAAAATTAAAATCAGACAATTTACAAAACTTCAAAACAAAGAAATCCCAGCCCAGATTTTCATATAAGAAATCAAAAAGAGAAATTGTTTTTCATCAATTTTTTTTACATTTTTTAGGTAAAAAAAAACAAAAATCAACCAAAAATGAGGGCTAAAGAAAAAACAAGAGTGATTGGTGTGTGGTTTATTTGCAGCCCATAAGCATGGAGTTGATGACGTGAGTTATAAGGCGAATGGCAGCGATGTCGCTGCTGGTCAATGTGGAACCTGGAGCTGGATTGTTCCGGTGATGGTGGAGGATTTGATAGACTTGTTCAAAGATAGGCCTGGCATGAACTGCTATCATCTGGTCTGTGGGGTCTATTGCAGCAGCCACATCAGTGATCCAAGCTAGCTTACGCGATGAGTTACTGCTGATGTCACAGGCTAGCTGTTGTAGTAGGGACAGTAGCACGCCTTGGCTCAGTGGGAGTGGAACCATTTCTAGTAGTCCGCGGAGATCCACCTGCACAGGTCATAAAGATCAAACATAAGATCACAATGATGAATTCGGACATGAACAACATTCTTGCAGAATTTTTGGTAAATATATGTATGTATGTGTTCTGAATTCACCTGAGAGCATAGCCAGGAGACTATAGAGACATCGCTTCTTTGTAGAGCAGAAGTAAAAGCTTCCTCATATTTGCCTTCAGATATCAGCCGTGAGAGCTCTTTCGTTGGATCCATAGGTGCTTCCGCCTGAAAGGACAATCGCGATGTACTCTTATTTATCCAAGTTCAAATACTTAAGGACATTGAATTAGAGTACCTTATTAACATTGTGATATGAGAATGTATATGGTATGTTCCAGGTAGGTGCATACCTTTTCAAGAAGAGCACCCAAAGGTCCGCTACTACGTTGAGTGGCTAAGGAATTAGATGCACCAGGATTTGCTCCAGAAGCTGCAAGAGCTAGAATTTTCATTTGACCCTCGGCTAGTTCACGAAGGGTTTGCGAAACTGATGATGCAGAATTAATGGTTTCCTGTTACATGAGCACCAAGTTTAGGATAAAAAGGACTGAGCTATAAAACAATTTCCACACAGTAAAGTCTAAATAGCAAAGCTTAGAGAAGAATGATTTCCATCAAGTATTTTGAACCAATAAAATGTGTACGTACCCTTAAAGTATGGCCAAGCTGGGAATGAGAAGAGTCAAAGTGTTGTTGGGCTGCACTTGTGTGCTCTCCGATCCCTTTCTGAAAGGCAGCATCTACTTGCCGAAACATGGTCTTGCATGACACCTCAAAGGCAGGGATCACTGAGGACTCCAGACTAGACCTTAGAGCCTCCTGAAAGGGAAAGACAGAAAGATGATATCGTCTCCTTTTTCTCCATATCAGGACTTTTAGATTCTACAATGTTTCATGAACTAGGTTAAACACTATTGCATACCTGGATAGCTTGCTTGCCAGAGGTCTGAAACTGGGATTGAATTTGCCTAGTTACAGTTGCTTCAAGCCTTGAGTTGACAGATTTGTCAAGCTGATTGATTGCTTTATCACCAACTCCTCTCTGCAGCATAAACAAGGGCATTATTTTCCAACAATTAACCTTCACCTGACTTTGGACTACAAATCTTCGAATTATTTTAACCTGGAAGGACTCTGAGATCGCTGATGAAACTGTTTTCTCAATAGATGGTGTTACTGCACGAGCTAGGGCTGGACCAATTGCAGCAAATTCTTTCTTTACAACTTTCTCAAACATCGTATTCAATTCTTTGCTCATGAAGTTTGTCATAGCATTCGCAATTTGCTGTGTATGGTCACGGAATGTTTTGTCATTCTTAGCAGCTTCCTCTTGAAAACGGTTCCATAAAGCATCAGCATTCGACTTGCTGGTTCTCTCAATCATCCGTCCTAAAGACACTTCTAGTCTTTTACCTTCTTTAGTAACAGGACCATTGACAGCATTTGATAATTGTTTCTGCATCTCGTTCTGTGAAACCATTATCTGGACAAGAATTAGTGAAACGAAAAAGTGTTAGCAAGATCTAACCCAAGAATAAGTATATTATCCTATCATTGATAACTGCCAGTTCATGTATAAATACACTTTCTTTTAAGAAAAACGTGAGCATGAAATTTCAAACACCAGATCGAGGTACCATTGCTTTTCCAATAGTATCTGATCAAACGATGCAGGCATATAAACCAGATTTGTTAAACACGAAGAAGAGTATTTATGAGTTTCAGGATCAATACGTCACCTGATTTATAGTCTCTTGCATAGCTAAGAATTGAGAAAGCAGAGACTCCGTAGGGGAGAGGCTTGAGGTCAGATCTTTCTCATTATAGGAGTCAGGTAGATTATTACCATTGGAGGACGTAGATGACAAACCAGGTCCCTGTGAACTTTTGGCCTTCTGTTTCTTCCCTTTGTTATTAGTAGCTGCTGGTTCTGGAAGCCCACTGGATGAAACAGATTCAGGAAGCTTTGCAGCCACACTAGATTCAATGTCACTTTCATCACAGCCTCGTGAAGATTGGCAATGAGCCATAGTTTCATCTGGAACAAAACTACTCTCTATAACAGCATGACGGTCCCTTGTCATCTCAATGCTGAGATTTGAAGCCTGTGAGTAGAAAATTTTTTCTTTGCTTTGTGCTGCAGTGCTATTCTCTCTTTCTTCGTGACAGTTATCATCATTCTGTGGTGATCTTGATTCCCCTACTTCTTTAACCTCAACTTCTGCATTCACATCCTGAACAGATGCATCTCTACCCATCCTGCATTCAGTAGTACTACAGGTTTCAGCAGATGAAACACCCATCAATAACTCTGAAGGAGTTACAAGATGAGTGGGGTGCATGAAAAAAACTGGTGGGCTTCGAATCACAGACCCATCATCAGGTGAAACCTTCTTGTCCTCACTCCTTGAGTTATCCTCTACGAAAGAGACATCCATATTCATTTTTCCAACAGCATCCATTTGCCTATCAACAGAATAATCAGCAGATGGGGCTCTGCTACCTAGGTCACCATGAGGTATATCTACAGGAGTATAATAACTAGAAAGTTTTCTTGATAACCTGGGACTTAGAGGAAGTGGGGGTGAAGGAGCGTCACTAGTAGAAGATGGTAGGCCAATAGATTCAGATTCACCATTGGGTCCTTGTGCTGTGGTCTCTATTGATGACGTGCCAGCTGGAAACCTCAATGCACTTGCACTTTCCAATCTACTCACTTGAACAGATGGTTTAGGCACTAAATCAGGTGAAGGTAATTCTGATGGATTCATCCCAGAAGGATGCAATGTGGCTTCCGTAGATATAACCTCCCGTGGGACGGAAGAATCTGAATTTTCCAAACCCACGTTCTCTAGTGAAGGTGGCAAGCACAAGCACAAGTCTAGTGTATATTGTTGGATAGCTTGAGTTTGAACACAGTAAACCTTAACGTGTTCTTCAGGAGGATCATTTGTTCCAGTAAAACTCAATATAGGAATTGTGACAGTAAATTCTGCCAAGTAATCCATCCGTGTTTCTGCTGGACAAGAACCGTAGTCCAAGTGGACGGCATATATGGCATTCCTTTTACCATTTGCAAGTAAAACCAGACCTGCTTGAGACAATGCTATGGCTTGGTTAAAAAATGCTTCTTCAGCTCGTGGCTTGGCTGAACTTCTCAATTCAAGTGTTTGGGTGCACTTCCATGATTCAGAATCATTCGGCAGAAGCCACCCTTCTTCACCAGTGGAGACCCAAATTTTCATTTCTCGATTTAGAGGACCCTATCAGAAGAAAATTATCAATACTACCAGACTTGGAAGAAAGGTGTTATTATAAAATGTGAAAACAATAAATTTGGACCACTTAAAGATGTTCAATAAAATAGTTGCAAGAATTACCCCTGTAATAAGTACAATGTGATCAGGTCTTGCAGGAGCTACGACGAAAGTGGCTGAACTGACTGGATGCCCATCATGTGGTCTCAAAATAGCAAGTGGTTGTGTCTTACGATCTTGCCATATCTTAATCTGCAGTGTGATTCGAAGAACTGTGAGGATATGACTCATCCAAGAAGTGTGGCTGAGAGAATAATATGCATAATGCATAGACTTCAACTAAACTTGGCGGAACCATTTTATAAAATGAGCAAGAAGTTTGCCAATCTGTTTCAAGTCGTGTAAATACATTTGCATGCCATACACACTAGCAGAGCTAAACAAAGATTAAGCTGACGAGTTTCGTGTTCTCCCAAACTGAAATCTATGATCATATGTAGAACAAACTCAAGGGGAAAAAGCAATGTTCATCGAAACACAAATTTCTGCAGGAAATCAGAGTAAATATCTTATATATGCCAGCCAGTGAGCAAATAAACAAACACAAATTAAGCGCTTAAGATCAAATCTTAAAGTCCAAACAGATTCTTAAACTCTAAATGCTGAATTGTAAATTAGGTTGAAACAAAATGAAAAGAACAGATGCTGACCGTGCCATCAACTGAAGAAGAAACCAGGCGAGTGGTCATCCATTGGCACATTGACAAATCAGTAACTTCTCCATCATGTTTACCCACAAGCTGGACACCATCGATCAATTTATCAAGGGGACACTGAAGAGGTGCTTCCGCTGAAAATACTTCACCTCTGCCAACCTTTGTAGTGTCAATTCGCAGCACATGTTTACCTATTGACACCACCAATATTTCCTACAAAATATGATTTTAGAGACAGTAGAAGGTAAAATTTACGTTAACAAAAAAAAAAAGAAGGCGTAAATTTACAATTTCACATTATACAAGTAAAATGTTCAGCTACCTGTTTATGGCAGTGCCAGCAAACACGTGGATGCTTTGCGCCCTCTTCTCCTAATATCTGGACAGCAAGAACTATCTTTCCAGATATCTGAGGCTGGTCCTCTCCCTCTGACCCTTCAGAAATTCTCCATACAAAAATTCTTCCCTCTAGACTAACGCTGTTTGGAAGCAAGAAAATATAGACGATGAAAAAAGACTCGACCACAAACGAATTCACAAACTACTGGTGCAGAACACTACCTAGCCAACAAATGAACATCCTCGGCAAAGAAATCCATGTCCGTTACCCTCTGGACAAAAGATAAAGTCAGAAAGTGTGGGTAAAACAGGGAAGCTATATGACCAATAACGAATCATTGATAAGGCTAGATGGGCACTTCAACATCTAAATCATACAACGAAGAAGATTACGAAATGAAGAACAGAGTATAAGACTTCCACATAGCAACAGCTCAGATACGTACGAGTTCCTCTTATTTATAAGCAAATCAAACTTCAAGTTGCATTCAAAACAAACAAAAAGTATCCTGAAGAAAGGGCTAAGAAAACAAACCTGAGTATGGCCGCGGAACAGAGATCTCAATGCGGTATTTATATTGAGAACCCTAATGTTTCCTCCCTTTAAACCATAGCATATGTAGACCTTATTGACCGCGATTTGTCGACCTACTACGAGCTGAGGATCAGAACCGTATTTCGTAATCGGAGTCACCTCGAGCTGCGGCTGAATCTCTCCATGTAATCTCACGTCTACGTCGTACACCGCGTGTTCCCCTACCAATCGTCTTCCCTTGGGTAACTTACGGCTTTGAGCACTATTAGGAACAGAACTGCCGGGGAATGACCGAGCGATCTCGTTCGTATGCACCGCAGGGTGCTGATGCGACGGATCTTGATTGGCCACGGCTCCGTTAATTCCACTTCCACCGTTGTTATTATTAAGAAGAGCGAGGATGTGCGTACCAGGGTTAGGGTTGGACCGTGGCGTAGGTGACTGGAGGTTGAGAGGAGGCGCGGGATAAGATACCGTTCTCTGTGGAGGCAAATTAGGGACAGCAGACGAGGAGGAAGCGGAAGGTGGTTCTTGATGCTGTTGTTGCGTCTGAGTCGCCTGAGATTGCTGAGCGCCGATACCTGGCGGCATATAGAGTTGCTGATGGTACTGATTGTGAAGAAAAGGACCTGTGGGCGGTGGAAAGGATGCCGGCGGAGTAGGATAAGCGTTTGAAGAAGGTTTGAAGAGATTATTGATATCGAAGGGAGGAGTATGGTGAGGGTTACTGTTACCAGGTGAAGACGCCATTTGTTTTGCAGATTCAAGATCTCCGGAGTTAGGGTTTGCGAAATCTATAAAACACAAAGGTGTTTACATATATGTATACGCAGAGATCGCGGAAGAAAAATCCAGAAAATCGATACACGATGGATCTGAAGAGACGAAAATCGAAAATCTCGAAGAGAGAAACGACAAATAGAAATGAGAATAGACGATGATGACTAGAAAGTGAAGAGGTGGAGAACTTTTGGAGACTAGTTTTTATTTTATCAATGGGGGCATGAGTGTGACGCACAAAACTTTTTGGGGCTAATAATGTAAAATAAATAAAATAACGACACCTTTATGTAAATTCAGCTTTTATCTATAAGATTAACGGGTCTATGTTATTTTATGGGCCTCGATGAATCCAAAGCCCAAACAAAAGTATTTGGAGTTTTGGATCTTGTAAGCTTGCAAGTACGAACTTGAAATTGGAATATTTTTTTTTAACTCGTAATTGGATTATGCTAAAGATTATGAATAATCGATTTTTGTTGTTTTTTTTCTAAATACAAAAACGTTAGTATAATACAATGTAAACGCCTCTGTGTATCATACTCAATGGTCGGACAAAAAAATTTAAACACTAAGGCTTTGATAAATAAAAGGGAACGAAAATGTTGCAATGATTTTCTTTGTTTTTGTTTGTCTTTCAAATGCACCCGTTTGGTCTCTCGCCGCCACCGCTCTTAGCGGTTCTTCTCTGCAAGTCTGCTTCGTAGTGTTGGAACGCAGCATCAAGAGCCTACATGACAAAACCAGTTAAGATCACTCTGGTTTCAATTCATAAACAAGAATTTCAACGAAATGAAAGAATTTAAACCGGATAGATACAGAATACAGGCTTGCGCTTAACTGAGGAATGAAATGGACTCTTTTAGGCACACGTATTGGAGGAAGAAGCTAACCTGTTGCATTGGTCGAACCAGTAGCGAAACCTGATGCCGGAGATCAGACTGCACCGACTCCTTCATGGTCTGAGTTACATGCAGTTATATCATTAAACGAATCAATACGTTAAAAGTATTCAAATAAACATACACAGATTTGGCTTCAGATATGCACCGATTTGGTTTCATTGTGTGTATATGCAATGGTACCGAGAGATTACCCTGAGGCCCGAGTTACTTATTTAGTCAGAAAGACTTGAAAAGAGTTTATAGGTTACCTCGAGTTGGGAATAAGTAGTGGACATTGCATCCTTCAGCTTACCAACCTGCATAGTAACATAATGTAGTAAGAAATAAGAGCTTGCGCATGGTGTAAAGTACATTTGAGCGATTCCTAAGAAAACTCCAGGAGTGGCCTAGCAGATAATGAGGCTGGAAGACTGTGAAATGGAAAGTATATTATTACCTTGGTATGAAGATATGTGGTTGTTATCGGGTAAGATGACCAAAAATGTTTCAATAGTTCCTGTATTGATGTCCAGTGCTGTAGAAGAAAGCAAGAAAAAAAAAAGGTTTATCCATAGGCCTTATTACTCCATTAATGAGTACAGAGCTTTGGGAAAATCAGACTTACATGTAGAACTTCGTCCTTAGTGGATTTTGGTAATCTGTCAAGAAAGCTCTCTCGTGGGTTCTTTCCGACATTATACTTGGCAGTTGATATAGTTTGGGTTAAAGAACTGAATACCTGAATAGAGTTAACAGTTATTAGTTAAGGAATAGAAACAATGAACCGTGGTTACGTTCTTTCAGAAATAAAGTAGCACCTTGAAGGCAACATCAGGTTTAATCAAGGGATAACTTAGTCCTACAGCTCTAATCTCCGAAATGGATTCTTTTACTATTCCATATGCTTCCTGGACATTTCTCTTTACCGCCCCTGCTCCTCTGGGTATATTAAGGACGTTTCCTTGTTGAGATTCAAAGTAATCACGTGGGTCCTGCTTCCAAAACGAGAAAGGGTAAGAGGATTTACCAAGCATCTATCGCCAGATGGAAACTTTATAATGGCAGAAAACAAAACCTTGATAGAGAGCGGTGCTAGCGGGAAACTTTGTGGTGCTTGAAGATCCTCCATTCCTGCTACTCGGGACATTCTCACTAATCTCTCTTGATTAACTTCCTTGGTGATTTCAGCATCATCTTTACTTACTGCACCATTGATAAGATACATGAATAGCGAGGTCAGATGAAGATAAAGTGTGGCATCGGTCATCTAGCAGCACAAAGATAATCTAAGTATGGCATAGCATAATGAAAGCGCAAACCTTGTTTAGCCCGTGCGAGAGCCTCTGCAACAATCTTCGTATCTTCTGATTCAACATCTGCATTCCAATTTAAAAGACCAAGTGAGCATCCTTGTATATCTCCGACTAAGAACTTAAGTCAAGTGGCCTAAGTACATGTTCACCCCTCGTTTACTAGGTGTCAGAAAGCCATTTTGATCGCTATTTATTAAATTGTTTCATGATAAAAGAACCATAGTAAGAACTCTAGTGGAGGTCTTTACCAATGCTTCTGCCTTCCAATACAACAGCAGCATGGCGATTAAGATCTTGCAATAGTGACCTTTTAAATTGGTCATTCTGAGGCTCAACAACGTCCATGGTGCCATCACGCTGAATCCCATGATCCTGTGAGACATAAAGTTGGATTAAGCACAATATAAGAAGATATGATCCAGTAGATAGTAAAAAAAAAACGCTCATTATACAGAGACAGTTGCATCATCTAGTATTTAACGCTGTATGAATTCCTAATCTACAACTTACTAAGTTCTGCTGAGCATTCGAGAAAACAAAACATTGGTCACATGTTGTTGCAAGTTTGGATCTCAACAGTTAACACCATTAGTATTAGATCAATAGAGACTAGTTCTTCCACACGACTACATCTAAGGGGACTAAAATGTAAGCACCAGCAATAAAAAAAAATCCTACAGAGACCTATTCTATCTATGCAAATCCATATACTGTACGCTGAGCACCTAAAATTATTGTTGCAACGCCCTTAATGCACAAAGATGGAGGCATTATCCATACACTCCACCTATTTCACGCAGTGGTAGTTGGCTTACCATAAGATGAGTGTAGTCATCGCCTTGGTCAGCCTCCATGTCAAGAGTTGGATCAACTCGTCTGATCTACAGAAATGACATTTCAAATCAGTTGGGTATAACCATAAGAAATAAGGACTGGTTTAACCATAAAGAAAACAAACCTTATGGCGAGCTTCCCTAGCCAAAATCTCATCCGGCTTCAGGAAGACGGCAAGTTCCTCATCTTCAGCAGCTTCTGCGGCAGCTATTGCCGTATTTTTGGTGCTGTAAAGATATTCTGCTCTAAAATATTTCGTCCAGAAGTCCTTCTCAGTCATCTGTCAGAAAAATAACTAACAAAGCGCATTAAGATTCGTCGAACTAATAATAATGCCTAACAACAAAGATGGTCATAGTATTAAAGTCTTTGTTACCTTACTCGGAACATAATTTATGAATGCCTGCCGAACAGCTGGCTTCTCAGCAAATATCTGAAAGAGTTCTTAATATATCATATGTGCGAAAGGACAGTACCATGAACAAAGCAGCATCCAATTATTCTTTCATTTTGTTCTATAAACCAAGCTGGCGCAAAAAAGAAGGAGAACTGAATAGGCTGTTATAAATGTGTCTGCTCCTTACTTATAATTTCCCCATGAATTTTGTAAGTTTTTAAGCACATGAAGCAACCTGAACAACTATATAAAAGAATTTCTGATCAAATATATCACCAATTGCAACTTCAAACCTTTCATCCTTAAAACTTATCCCAACCCTAGAAGAACCAATTTGAATTAAGATTTCAGAAACTTAGACAGGCCAAACATCAATGGAAGGAAAATTAAATAACCTGAAAAATGATCTCTGGCGTCAAGTTAAATGTCACCCTATTAGTCTGAAAAAAAACATTGAAGATGGTAGTTAGTGGACCAGATGAAATGCCATGTGATATTTGACAAAAGTGGTTGTACTTCAACAGCATGCATCATAGTATACTCATATAGGTGTATTTGTTTCCTTCCTACAAAGGCATGCCGCATGCACATGACTATTATATATGGCGAGATGGCTGCCATAAAGGCAGGAAGGGAGAGAGAGAATTATACCATACCCTCCCATCAGTAGACGGTTTGATGCCAGAAACCATCATGCTCTTGAGTCCGACCTGCTGTTTTGATTTTCTGATGGAATCTTTACCAAGTAATTTCTGTGATCGGAATAACGTAGGTGACTATGACGACACTGAAAGAGCAGAAAACAGAAAAATCATGGAAGCCATAGAGAACCAACCTTCCTTGTAGCCCAGAATTCCTCTTCTGTCAGGACTTTATTTTCCACAAATTGCTTGTGCAACCTCTGCAACTCACTTCATATCATGGATGTTACTCAGATTCAAAGGAATTCAATGAGCCTATCAACCAAGAAACTATTAACGCTAAAAATGCAGCATAATATTTCAGTTATATACCTATTTTCTCGAAGAAGTTTGAAACGTAGCTCCAGTTCTGCAATGCTGAGTTGCTCCGTAGATATCTTGACAGCTGATTTAGCAGGCTCCTCTTCACATTTAGCAAGGGCCTTAGCTGCACCGCAAAAGAACAAAAGAAATAAACCTACCACTTACAAAATTAAAGCATGATTAAAGAAACTTACTGATGAAATCACGGCAAGCATGCATGTCAGGATAATTTTCAAACTCAAAGATATGATTCCTTCCCTATCATCAAAGATGAGGAAAATTCAGTGATACACGGGATAGCTTCAAAATTTACATCTCTTATCCTTTTAGCTTAGGTTTAAAGGGCAACTGAAAAACCTGCTTATTGGTCAAATTGAGCCAAGGAGGTTTATTTGATCCTTCTTTTGTATATTTTTGACCTGAGAAAATTACCATGAAGAAACTGAAGAAACCCCAAAACAGAAGAGGAAACAGTACACTCACAAATAGCTCTGTAGCTATGTATTAAAAAGCAAAAATCAAAAGGAATATCTACAGGCAACAGAGTTACGACCCCATGTAAATTCGAATACATACTTTTAATGTTCTGAATCAACATTTTCAGCTTTGAATCTGATTTTGGGTCATTTGGGACGAAGAGCAACATCCCTTCTTTCTGCACAAAATTGCCAATGAGCCACAGTTAAGCACTGATTACTTGAAGAAGCACAAATGAAACATATCGAAAATACTAGACATCATCAGTTGCTCCGGAAGGAATCACCCGTTTTTTTACAGAAAATAAGCCAAAGAGAACAAATGTGCTTACTATTCTAAGGAATCCCGGAGTTCCTGGATCCTTCACAGAGCTCTTGCATTTCACTCGCTTTTCCACTTGCCCACCCGCCATATCCAGCAGATATGCGAATAGATAATTTCACACAAAATGGCAGAAGAACGATGATCGGGAACTTTGATAACTTCAAATGGTATTGGTCGTTAAATTACTAGTCGAATATGATAAACTAAGTATCCTTGAACGAGTGTCAATAGCAGATTATAGGAAATTTCATTCCGATATGTACATAACCATTAACGAAACAGTGAATTTATCATGCTCCTGGTAATCGGGATTCTTAGAGAACCCTAGACGGAGCACAAATTTTAATTTAGCTAAGGAATCTGGATCCACTCAACCCTTCTCCTAGAGAATCTCCACAAAATCTTGTTGAGCCACACGCGGCAAGAGAGGGGATGAAGAAGAACACTAACCGACGAAGAACATATGGCCGGACTATATTCGAAAGACGACGAGAGTGAGCGCTCGTCACCGGTTGTGCGTGTAGAGGAGATCTCGGGTGAGGGTGAAGACGGTTTGGCCGAAAAGGGTTTATAAATTGTGAGCAGGGGTAGTTTCGGGATTTTAACGAGAAGGGGTAGTTTCGAGATTTCAACGACACCCTCAAAACCTCTGAGTCTTCCAGCGGGTCTTGGCTTTCTTTAAAAAGCTGAGTTATTTACTTATTTACTTATACAGTATATATAAACCAGCAAGAATTATCGGCAAGAAATCAAGTCTGCTGAAGATGCAGAGATTCTACGAGCGACGACTAGAAGATTCGAAGATGAAGATCAATGTGATGATTTCTCACGATAGGACCATTACATTGAATGTTTATCGAAATGAATCCGTAAGATTTCTTCTCAAGAAATCTCTGGTTCCTCGGTTCTTGAATTAATCAATTAAGGAGCATTTTGATTTGCATTCTGGCTTAGTTATATTCTTTGATTAGTATGCAATTCTGCATTTCCTCAAGGGTTTCTTTTTGTTGATTCTGGGTTTTGTTTCTCGTAGATTGAGAATGTAAAAGCTTTGCTTGAGTTTCAGGTAAGAGAATAATTCAGTCTTTTTAGTATGGAAATGGTAGTGAGAAAGCAGTCTCTGTTTACTAATAATGTATCGTTGAGCAGGCAAATGTTATGCTTCTGCAGCAACGGTTATTTTATAATAATACGGAAATCAAGAATTGGGAAACGCTGAGTGGTTTGGGTGTCAAGAATGGGGATTTATTGACCCTGGTTTCGAAGAACTCATCAGTGTAAGTTCAATTTTGAGCAAATAATCCTTTTTCTCAAGTTGTATTTGTGATGATTGTTGTTGTTGTATCAATCTGTTGGCTTGGTTTGGTTTGGTTCAGTTTGCGTGGGCGTGAGTTGAGCCCTTATATAATGCATCCTCAAGGTATTTCTCAGGAGATAATGCTGTATGTGAATATGGAGGTCAATGGCGTAGCTGTAAAGGTAGAGAAATGTGGAAACCAGAACAAAAAAAAGAAGAAAACTTTGATGTGACTCTAAAAAAGATTGATTGTGTGTGTCAGGCTTTAGTTGATAGTGGTGCAGCATTGTCGTTTATAACAAGGAGTTTTGCTTTGAAATGCGGGTAATTAATGCTCTTGCTAAGCTAAGCTAAGCTAAGCTTCTTTGTGTTGTGTGTTCTTACATGATGAAATGAATATGAATACTTACTTTCAGATTGCTGAGACTTTTGGATAACAACGTTAGAGGAATTGCCGTTGGTGTTGGTGAAACAGAGATAGTGGGGCGTATTCATTGTGCTCCAATCAAGATTGGGACTAAGTTTTACAATTGCCCATTTATGGTGTTTGACTTCCAAGAAACGGACATCATCTTGGGACTGGATATGCTCCGTAAGCATAAGGTAACCATATCTTTTACCATCACTTTGTCAAGTTGCTTCACACATGTCTCATTCTCTCTCTCTCTCTGTCTCTAGTGCACCATTGATTTGCAGGACAACACCCTTAAACTTGAAGGAGGCCAAGTCTCAGTTCCTTTTCTGAAAGGTTATACCACTATTCTACCATCTAACTCTCTTTTATCTTCATCTTTATCTTCATTCTCTTATACTGAGAAACAAAACTACTTCAGAGAAAGACATGCCCTCTGGATCTGGATTTCTCCGGGTGGAGTATCTAACTTAGGAGCGACGGATTAAGCCGCTGGATTTATCTATTTGGGCGTCTGAAGAAAAACTAAAGCAGCCATAGCCATAGAACATAATCATAGATTCAACTGACCAATTTTGTTTCTACACCAAGATTTTGTATATTTTCTTCTGTAAAACTTGATTCAATCTCCAAATCAATCAAAACCATTTTTTACTGAAAGAGCACTGAGTCACTAACTGTGTAAGTTTAGATAAACCAAAGAGATTTCATATTTATAAGCACATGAATCCGAAAAACTACATCACAATTCTTCAACTATACTAAGAAGCTAATCCCTAAAAAGAGAAGATCAGTCGATCTGAATGAAACTAACTCGATCTACGTTTCGCCAATCTTGGAGATGTCCTCGCTGGGCTTGTCTCACTCACTTTGTCGGTCTTTCTCTCCTTATGCAACTTCTTCCCACCCGATTCGGATACAATCAGATTCATCTTGCTCTCTACTGCGACTCTATCAAAATCGTCGGAGAGTTTTCTTCTGATTCTAGCCACGCCTTCATCTTCCGATTCTTCACCATCTTCGTTGAGATCCAAAAACCTCCTTCGTTTCAATGCAATTGGGGCTGCCGGGGGAGATTCGTATTCAGATCTCTTCTTGTTCTCGGAATATCCAGATTCGGATTTCATAGGGCTAGATTTCTCAAGCTGAGCTCGGAGCTTGCTGACTTTACCCTCGATCCGACCTTGGAAACGGAGTCGCGTAAAGTTTAGACCACCCATGGACCAGTGAGCGTCCTTAGCCCAAGAGAGAAGCGGATCAAGGACTGAAAGGGGAGGATCAACGCGTGTAGAGTTGAACTGTGGATTATCAAAGTAGCGGGGTCGGCAAAGGCCGCTTCCGTAGAATTCCGCCGGTCTAATAGAAAGAGCTTTCCTAACCGGCGTCGTCATTGTATAATTTCAAATGTATGGAGACAGAGGATGCTGCAAATCGAGACGGAGAGGAAGATCGATGGAGATGAAGGAAAGAGGGATTAGGGTTTTTTATGGAGAAAATATTTGGGCGGGTGCGGTTTTTGGCGGGAGGTTCTACCGCGCTGCTTGAAAGCCCAACTTTGGCGCCGCTTAATTAATTTTTATTTTTAAATATATAAAAATTTGAGGATAAATAAGACGGGCTCTTGGGCCTTGATTAAACCATTTGGGCTATTTTTACAGGGCTACACACTTTTGGTTTCGGCCTTTCGGGATTTAAACGAGGCAGGGGTAGTTTCGGGATTTTAAACGAGGCGGGGAATAGCTTCGGAGTTTAA
>KE151446.1:96010-106906 GCA_000411095.1 Aethionema arabicum
GGAATAGCTTCGGAGTTTAAAAGAGACCCCTTAAAGCCTCTGAATCTTCGAGCGGGTTTTAGCGTTCTTTTAAAAAGCTAGAGTTTTACTTATATAAACCAGCAAGAATTTCTTGGCAAGAAATCAAGTCTACTTAAGCTGCAGAGATTCTACAAGAGGCGACTAAAAGATTCGAAGATGAAGATCAATGTGATGACTTTTAAAGATAAGACCATTATATTGGATGTTGATCCAAATGAATCCGTAAGTTTTCTTCTCAAGAAAACCTCTGGTTTCTCAGTTCTTGATCATAATCTTCTTCTTGAATTAATCGATTAAAGAACATTTTATTTGAATTTTTGTTCATTTCCTTAAGAGTTTCTTTTTGTTGATTCTGGGGTTTTTTTTTCTCGTAGATTGAGAACGTAAAAGCTTTGCTTCATGTTCGGGTAAGAGAATTTAGTGTTTTTTTTTTGTATTATGGAATTGGAGCTAAGAAAGCAATCTCTGTTTACTAATAATGTATCGATGAGCAGACAAATATTGGGGTTCCGCAGCAACAGTTGTTTTATAATACTATCGAAACCAAGAATTTGCAAACGCTGAGAGGTTTGGGTGTCAAGAATGGGGATTTTTTGGCGCTGGTTACGAATAACTCATCTGAGTAAGTTGAATTACGCCTCTTCTCAAGTTGTATTTGTGATGATTGTTGTATCTATCTGTTGGTTTGGTTTGGTTCAGTTTGCGTGGGCGTGACTTGAGCCTCAATACTTCTCGCTCAGCTGTGAGCCAGCTTCATCGTGATTCTAGTCGCATGAAACAGTTATCTGAGGTGAATTAATGGTATCTGAGAAGTGTATGGTATGGTTCTTGAATCTTGGCTTTAATCTAATGGGTCTGATGTTGTAATACAGAGAGATCCCGATTTTGCAGACGCATTATCAAGAAACGATTTAGATCAGTTAGAGGAACTTTTGCGTTCACGGCCTAGACAGCGTCAGGATGTTGAAGCAGAGAAGAAAATTGAAAGGGCAATTGAGAAGAAAAGGCGTGATGAGAAGTGGGCAGCTGCAGCAGAGTACCATCCTCAAAGTCGGCAGCTACAAATTGAACAGGTTAGATTTGGTTATTGTAGAGAAATAGAGACAATACATTCCCTTATATAATGCATTTTATTCAGAAAAGGAATGATGAGAAGTGGGCAGCTGCGGCAGAGTACTATCCTCAAAGTATTTCTCAGGAGATAATGCTGTATGTGGATATAGAAGTCAATGGCGTACCTGTAAAGGTAGAAATGTTGAAACCAGAAGAGAAGAGAACAAAACTCTGATGTCACTTTAGTGACTCTAAAAAAGATTTGTTTGTGTTGGCAGGCTTTCGTTGATAGTGGTGCAGGGGTGTCGGCTATATCATGGAGTTTTGCTAAGAGATGCGGGTAAATTAATGCTCTTGCTTTCAGATTATGTTCCTTTGTTAACTTGGTGTTGTTCTTAGATGATAAATACTTGCTTTCAGATTATGTTTGGACCACAACTATAGAGGAACTGCCTTTGGTGTTGGTCAAGCAGAGTTAATGGGGCGTGTTCATTGTGCTCCAATCAAGATTGGGAGTAACTTATACACCTGTCCATTTATTGTGTTTGGTATATCACGCATAGAAGTCATCCTTGGCCTGGATATGCTCCGTAGGCAAAAGGTAACAACATCTCAAATCAATCACCATGTCTTTTACCATCAGCTTAAGCCAAAGTTGCTTGACACATTTCCACTTCTCTCTCTAGTGCAACATTGATTTGCAGGACAACACCCTTAAACTTGAAGGAGGCAAGTTCTCAGTTCCTTTTCTGCAAGGTTACTACTATTCTACCATTTAAACTCTCTGTTATCTTCATCTTTATCTTCATTCTTTTTTACTGAAAAACAAAACTACTTCAGAGAAAGACATGCCCTCTGGATCTGGATTTTTTCGGCAGATGCATCTACATTAGGAGCAACGGTTTAAGCCGCTGGATTTCTCTATTTGGTGCCTGAAGAGAAAACCAAACCAGCCATAGTATAGAATAAACTGACCAAGATAAACTAATTGGGAACTTTATACAATAACCATTTTGTTTCAACACCAAGATTTTGTATATTTTCTTCTGTAAAACTTGATTCAATCACCAAATCAATCAAAACCATTCTTCACTAAAAGAAAACTGAGTTCCTGCACCTTAAAACCGTTCTGCTAATAGCCCTTTCTACAAAGTGAATTCCTTGCTACCTTTATGTTTGAGAAAGATCCTAAAATATGAATCTTTGTGTCTGCAATCACTACCCTCGTCTTTGTTGAGTTCTCTATCGCAAAACTTTGTCTTCCCTCCTTTGCCAGACTATCGAGGAATCTCTTCCAGCTTATAAGAAGACACAGACATAAGCATCAAAAGATCAAATTTGTATCTCAAAATACTCTTAGAATCTATAACACAAACACTTTATGATCCTATGGATTCCTGTTTTCTAGGAATTAATAGAAACGACGATTTAGGTCTGGAAATTCCAGAGGATGTTCACTAACTCAAGCTACATCGAATTCGTTAACCCTAACTTCAATCGGATGCAAACGGAGGCAAGACTACAAGTTGTAAATTCATGCAAATCAACATTTTTCAACCCATCTCTCTGCAAAATATTTCCCAATGAGCAAGTCGGGCGATGACATTATTATGGCCGAAAAGGGTTTTATAAATTGTGATAGGGGTAGTTTCGGGATTTCAATTAAGCAGGGATAATTTCGGAATTTAAAAGACCCCTTACTTTAAAGCCTCTAACTCTTCCAGAGGTTCTTGGCTTTCTTTAAAAACTACAGTTATATACTTAAATCAGCAAGAAATTATTGGCAAGAAATCCAGTCTACTGAAGATGCAGAGACTCTGCGAGAAGCAAGTAGACGATTCGAAGATGAATATCAATGTGATGATTTCTCACGATAAGGCCATTAAATTGGATATTGATCCAAATCAATCCGTAAGTTTTCTTCTCAAGAAATCTCTGGTTCCTCACTTCTTGATCATAATCTACTTCTTGAATTAAGGAACATTTTATTTGAATTTTGATTTCCGAAAGTGTTTCTTTTTTGTTGATGTTGGATTTTGTTGCACGCAGGTTGAGAATGTAAAAGCTTTGCTTGAGGTTCAGGTAAGAGAATAATTCAGTCTTTTTAGTATGGAATTGTATCTAATGTATGTTCACTAATGTATCTATGAGTAGGCACATGTCGTACTTCCGCAGCAACGGTTGTTTTATAATGGAAGCGAAATCAAGAATTCGGATACGCTGAGTGGTTTGGGCGTCAAGAATGAGGATTTATTGATCTTGATTTCGAAATACTCATCTATGTAAGTTGAATTTTCCTCAAATAATCCTTTTTTCTCAACTTGTATCTGTAATGATTCTTGTTTCTATCTGTTTGTTTGGTTTGGTTCAGTTTGCGTGGGCGTGAGTTAAGTCTGAATCCTGATGGGTCAGCTGTGAACCCCGCAGGTTATCAGAGACAGCATCTCCTTAATTCTAGTTACATGAAAAAGTTATATGAGGTGAATTTATGGTATCTGAGAAGTGTATGGTACAGTTCTTGAATCTTGGCTTTAGACTAATGAGTCTGACGTTGTAATACAGATAGATATTGAGTTTGCAGTCGTATTATCAGGAAGCGATTTAAATAAGTTACAGGATCTTTTGCGTTCACGGCATAGACAACGTGGGATGGTAATGCTGTGTGTGGATATGGAGGTTAATGGTGTACCTGTAAAGGTAGAACAAAACTTTTACACTTTGGTATCTGTTGTTTAACCACTTCTGAGGTATAATGTTGTTTATGTTGTCAGGCTTTTGTTGATAGTTGTGCAGAGACGTCGGTTATATCAAAGAGTTGTGCTGATAGATGCAGGTAATGCTCTTGCTGGGCTCTTTTTGTTAAACTGGTACTTGGTGATGTTCTTGTTCTTGTTCTTACATGATGAACACTTACTTTCAGATGTATGGCACTTTTGGATCACAAGTTTAGAGATATTGGTATTGGTCAACCAGAGATTTTGGGGCGTATTCATTCAGCTCCAATCAAGATTGGGAATAACGTTTACCAAGATTGCTCATTTATGGTGTTTGATATATCAAACATGGAAGTTATCCTTGGCATGGATATGCTCCTTAAGTATAAGGTAACATCTCAATCTCAATCACCATGTCTTTTCCACTCAGTATGTCTCATTCTTTCTCTGTCTCTAGTGCACCATTGATTTGCAGGACAACGCCCTTAAACTTGAAGGAGGCCAAGTCTCAGTTCCTTTTTTGCAAGGTTACTATACCACCATCTAAATACTCTTTTTACGTTTATCTTTATTTTCATTCCTCTTATACTGAAAAACAAAACTACTTCAGAGAAAGACATACCCTCCCAATTTCTGGGGTAGATATTCATATTCCTCCGGGTGAAGCATCTAGCTTAGGAGCAACGGATTAAGGTGTTGGATTTCTCTGTTTGGCGCCTGAGGAAGAAACTAAAGTAGCCATAGTGTTAGAACATAATCATAGAATCAACTGACTAAGAGAAAGTAATTGTAAATTTTATATAATAACCATTTTGTTTCTAGTTTCTACACCAAAATTTTGTATCTTTCTTTTGTAAAACTTGATTCAATCTCCAAATCAATCGAAACCATTTTTCACTAAAAGAAAACTGAGTTCCTGCAGCTTAAAACCGTTCTTCTAATCTGGAAGAGACTGCTCGGAGCTTGGAGTACACTTTACCAGCTGGAGATCCCATAATTAGATTACATAGTGAACCCCTTGCTACCTTTATGTTTGAGAAAGCTCCTAACATATGAATCTTTGTGTCTGCAATCACTATCCTCGTCTTTGTTGAGTTCTCTATCGCAAATCTCGTCTTTCCTCCTTTCCCAGACAATCTACCAATTGCTCGGGACAGATGCTCGCCTTTGAGTGTTTTAACATCCTTGATTTCAAAAGATTCCACATACAGCTCGTCCATTCTCAGAAGGGAAATAGCATCAGGGATATCAAAACCACGCATGAAAGCATGGACGAAATCTGCAGACTTTTGAAGATTACTAACATCTGGTGTGTCAGCTCTGGTTTTGAGCTCAAAAGTATTTAATTGGGCCCAAAAATCGCCGTAATTACAAGAAACGCAGTTTTGATTTTTGGGTCATTAAAGCCCATTTTTTACAGGTATTTAAAAAATTCAATAAAAAATAAAAATTTGGGAAAAGTAGCCCGGGAAAAAGAGGGAATAATATTCTTCATTTTGAGCATATTCCCTCTCATTCTCTTCAAATTTTCCTGCCGAGACAAAGGTCCAGATGCGAATCTCTGCTAGTCTGCTTCCGACCTCGTAGACGAATAACGCCACGGTAATACGGAACGTATTTATTCGCTATTTTGCTTTCTTAACTTTTCTGATATCTTGCCCAACATCATATATTCCCAGATTCGTTTCCCGTTCCCACTTCCCAGTGTTACATAAGATTTTGGAGTACCTGAAAATTCATGATTATCCCGTATATTGCATCTATCTCCATGTGTAATTTGTTGCTAATTTCCCTGCTCTTCGTATGAATTTTGGTGGTAAAGTTATAGATCTCAGAGATATAAGAGTGTGGTTGTATTGTTTAGTATTGATTTCAGATACATGTCTAATTTTATAGTCATTTGAGTGTGTGCGTTACTTGATGGATATGTTCAAAGTACAATTCATATGAGGTAATAGAGTTTTCAGAGGGCCAGCACGATTCGGAAGAATTTATAGCAATTGATTCAGTCTAAGTGTTTGTTGACTTTCTTGCGGCTTGTAGCTCTTTCTAAATCATGTGCATGTATTTGTATGAGCTATTGCAATAGCAAATATGAGCACTGTATGCAAATTATGAGTTGGTGGATATGTTCTTTCGATGGTATCATGTGAAACTCAGAATCATACATGGGAAAGGGAATAGATTAGTTGATGATTATAAGTTGAAAATTTGCTGCAATGTTATTTCATTTGTCTTTTGGAAATATGACTGATAAAGTATTATAGATCAATAACCAAAGTTCAAGTGAAGAAGCTTGCATTCAATGAAATCATGAATTTACATGTCTGCTGTTTTATCCTTGTAAAGACAATACTGGGTTTTGAATTAAAACCCTTGATATTTTAATCTGTACATGAAGATAAACAAATCCTTCTGCACAAAAAATAGTCCATAGCTGTTCTTGTAAATTAATAGCACACACACACACCCAATCTGAGTTTCTAGAATCCTTTCCAGGTACTAAGGACTTCGTGGAAGACTTCAGAAATCAATTCTCTATCCGCACATTGCATGAATATGTTGAACTCATCACGGATCTCATATATTTTACCAAACTTCACAAGATACCGCATGCAGCTAGCCTTCAGTTCAGGTAACTGATACAGGTAAGCATTTTGTAGCCTCTCAAGAACATTCTTGGTATCAATATCTTCTAAGAGACTCAGGTGACAAGCGTCTTTTAAATCTGCAATATCATATTTATCAGCTGCTCGTAGGAGAGCCAATCTATGTATAAGAAAGTCTTCGTTCTGGATATTGCCATAGATATAACTGAGAAATGCTTGGCAAGCATCTAGTGGCGTGTCTGGTATGTTTATTGCTGAAAGTTCTTTCTCTTTCAGGTCATGTAAAAACATGCTGCGGAAAACAGGTGACCGTGCAGCAAGAACAGCTCTGTGAGCTCCAATCTTTCCATCAGAGGCGTTGATCATGATGTCAGTGTAAATGCTTTCTGTCAACATACGTCCAAGAGATGTTACTGCTGACACATTTGATTGATTCTGCGTTGAGCCGTCTGCCCAGATTGAGTAAAGTTCTCCACTCTGCTAGATCAGGTAAATAAGAATCAATTGAACAGACAAATTTCACCAAATATATTGATTCAATTGTTGCATAGATGGTGGATTTTTTTTTTTTCAAGAGAAAGTTTTTAAAGTTCTAAGCAAGTGATGAGACTCTTACATCTTGAGACAGGACCTTCAAGTCAAGAAACTCAACGTCGATGATGATTCTTCCAGTTAAGGGTACTTCAACCGTCCAAAGAAAATCTTCGTTTGTCTTAATTCTCTTATCAATTACTTCTGCATTTAATGCAGCATTAAAGAAACAGAGAGAGTAAGTGATTCATCTTCTGTGGAACGAAAAGCAAAGAAAACCATAATCAAGCAAGATCTTCTTTACCTGGATGAGATAAAGTTTTCCTATCGCCAGCAGAAGAAACAACACGAAGAACAAAGGAAGCAACCGGTGGATTCTCTCTTGCAAGGTTTGATACCTCTGGATACAACTTAACATTTAATAACATCTTGCTTTTCTCCACAGATAAATGCCTTCAATTAAAACCCAGTTGTCAAAATCTCTATAATTAAGTGCTAAATCATTACGAAACATATTAATTGCATAAGGGTGCCCACTTTTCTCATTTTTATAAGTGATCAGGTGAAAAGGGAAGAAGCGGATGGAGGGAGAGAGAGAGAGAAGAGGGTTACCAATTCCAAAGACCCATCTTGAAAGGGTCGGATTTGCGGTAAGTGGAGGAAGAAAGATTGTGGATTCGCCATTGGGCGAGTCTAGAAGTGGTGTCTACTCTGTAAGCAGACTCAGTCATCCTAGCAAAAGCCAAAGCAGCTGAGATGTCATGGATGCAATCCAATATCCCCTCCAGCAAATTCTCCCCTGCTTTTCCCAGGTTTGCTCTCTTTTCTTCTTACCATATAAATTTACACCCTTTTCCTCTGTCCACACAAAATCACTTCTTCGACCCTTCTTTTATGATCACACGCACAAAAACACCCACATACACGACCTTAGATCGAATTGTACCTGGGTTTGTGCATGTGATCTAGGTTATGGAGGAGATAGAGCTTATGCTAACACCTCCATATAACAAAATATATGTATATGAGAGTGTAGACAAAGAGAATCAAAGAAAGAAAGATTAAGATTTGGGGTTAGGGAGAGTAATTGTTTAATAGAGGAATCATTGCTTTTCTTTAGATTGGTATTTCCGGGGAAGCAAAGTTAGTGTCTTGCTTTTACGTCATTCGATAGAAGCACTGTGTAAATCAAAAGGATTCGTTTGCTTTTGGTATAGAGATGGATAGAGATATTATAGAGAGATGAAAGTGTTTGGTAATATATTGGTTGGCTTTATTTCTTTAACTTAGCCAGAGTCTTATGGGGCGTGTGTCTCATTTATTGGAGACTTGCCTTTTCTACAAACTAATTTCAGACTTTTTAGGTTTTATTATAAAAAATCTTCCAAAATTTCTTAGTTTAGATATGACATAACTAACCCACAAATTAACCCTTTATTCAACTTTTTTTTACTAACCAAAGATTGACCAAATGAAACATTCTCTAAGATTATTTTTAGAATTTTCCATTCATTCTATAGATTTGTTAGGATAAATCATTCCACTAATTAGTTTTTCAATATAGATTTGTTTGATAGTGTATTAAAACGTCAAGTGTTCACTAAATTCTATACAAATATCTTCGATTGATTAGCAATTAGAATATGTGTGCTTCCAAGGTAGACAAAGCCCATGTTTTGTTTGGGATCTGCCCAAAATCAGCTTTTATTTTATAATTTAAATCAGTAATAGAATAAAGTGTTTGCGTGATAAAGAAGAATTATATTAGATTAATACGAAGTGTTATTTTCAGGATTTACATAGATTTGCGTGCATTCCATGTCAACTTGGTTTCCTTTGCCCACTCCTTTGCAGCTTACCACTTCATCATTTGTCTTTTCCATACATTTAAATATCATCGTTTTCATGGTTTATTATACCACATTTGATTAAATAATTGTGTATCTTCTCCTAATTATTTTAGTATCTTAGGATATGATTAGTAAAATCAAGTTGGTTGATAAAATATAGTTTTGTTTATAGAATTTTTTCAAAAGAGAAAGCAAGATTCCATCATTTGTGAAGAGGAAAGGCAAACCATTAAGTGGGGTCTTCCTTTGAATCTTCAAATTTCTTTACAAGAGTGCAAGTTTTCGCTTATGACCTCATTTTGATGTGCTAGTTTTTAAACTCTGATTTTATATTCATTTTTAATTAATAAATATCTAGTGGGTGTGGGTATACATGTTTTACATTTTTATGTTTATTGAAGGAAGGGATAGTAGAACAAGTGTGCATATTTAATTAGTCCAAGTGGAAAAGAAAGGTATCTGTATTTTTGTCATTTATAAGACATTGAATCTAGAATCTATCCAACGCCAATCTTTCAAGCAACCTCTTTTATAACGACATCTCAATTCATCTTGACCGTTCATTTCTGAAAAAATATCATCAGTCTTAGTTATCTCTCAATTACTCCAATTCACATGAATCAAATTATTACATTTGTTAAAGTTAGGAATATGGTAGGTCAACGATTATAAGTTGAATTTTTGGTATTATATATTTGACTTGAAAAAGTTGAATGGTGGGTCGTGTAGATCTCCACCATCGATTTTGTTTTTGTTGAATCTCCACCATCGTTTTTTTTTTACTTTTACATATTTTCTACACTTACCAATCATATCGTTTTATGAATTGTAGAAATTTAGGAGTCCACTTCTATTATTCTATATGGTTTAGGTGAGACCGTAAAAGCTCAGTTTGGGCTTTTCTTATATTTTGGGCCGTATTTGGGCCGGGTTGCTTCGGTTTTTGGTGGGCTTTTAGCTATAATCTCTTTAAGGTAAAATACTATTCATGAATTACAAGTAATATTTTACATTTGAATGTGATGTTACATATTTTGCTCAAAATAAACACAAAAGGAAAAATACAATAGATTTTAATTTCAAGTCCTTTTTTGGAAATGTCTTAAGTTAATTTTTCGTTAATTTCTCGTTAATCATCAAAGCATTTTTGCAGAGTTTAAGAAAGACGGTGTTCTTCTTTGCAAGCTCTGAATCATGACCAGCGCGTGACTCCAACGCTGATCTACAAGACTCAACGGCGCTGATCGCTGCACTAAGCCAGACTTCAACATCAGTATAAGCATTAGCGAGCATCGCCGAGAGTGAGTCATCGAGTTGCTCTGCTGCGTCTTGGTAATTCTTCTGACAATCTTCTAGTGTATCCTCTGTTGCTGGATCTAGATCTTCGCTGTTGAGTTTCTCCTTGATGTAGGTGGAAGTTGCGGAAGCGTTGGCTGATGCTGCGGAAATAGCTATGATCTCGATTTGGTTGGTGGAATCTGCGAATTCGCTGGATTCTGGATGTGATTTTAAGCTCGAGAGACAGAATTTAGGATCATCGGAGTGTTTACAGAGATCGGAGATCTGATTGGATTTGGTGGAAGCTGCGACGGTGAAGATGAGAACGATGCAGAGGAAGAGGAATCCGGCGGATTGCTTCATCTTTGTTTGGTTTTGGGTTTGATTTTAGGGTTTGAGGTTGATGAAGAAGATTTATATTGAAACCTTTGAAACAATAAATGAAATTTAAACCGATGTTTTGTTTTATTGTTTTGAGAAAAACTCCATTTTTAGTAAAAACAAAATGGATTGAGAACAGTTTTAAAAGTTAAAAAATAGGCGGGAGAGGTAAGAAAGAACAGCCATCGTAACGATTAACAGAAATTTAACTACCACTCATTGGCCCAATGGGCCTTTAGTGTATGTCTACATTCGGATAAAAATACCATATTTTCATTTTTTTTCTGTCAACTCCATATTTCATTATTTAATACCTTATAATTACATTACAACAAAAATAATAGATATGTTCGACGATATACGATTTTGTTTAATTATGAAAAAATAATAAAAACTCAAGTGCAGTTTTATATTTATGATATATATATATATATATATATAGTTTTTCTTGCTAAAAAA
>KE151446.1:118587-131534 GCA_000411095.1 Aethionema arabicum
CACATATACGTACAAAAACACATAAATCTATATGTAGATACAAGAACCTGTTGTTTTCTGCATCGAATTTTAAAAGCCAATGTTCGTCTCTCTCTATCTCTCTCTCTCTGTTTCTCAGATTAGATATTTTTATGTAGAACTCGGAAGCTTTTTGTATAGCTAATCGAGTAATTGCTGATCAATCACCATTTGTGGAAATTTAAACAGCTGATTTAATCTCTTTTTATTGTTTTGTGTTTTTTAAGGGTTGTTTGTTGATTTCTATGATCAAAAACGTTTCTTTTGGTTCTGGATTTTCATTCCTTGCATGGATTGATTTTTCATTGTTTTTTCTGGGAAAGTTACGGTTTTTCCTGTCGCGTTTCTCATTTTAGGATCACCATTCCTACTTTTGTTACTTGTTTTGGGCGTTAAAGGGGATTTCAAGATAAAATTAACACTTTGTTGAATCTGAATGATTAAAAAAGTTTAATGATTTTGAGGAAATTTGTGATTGATGTTAGGAGAAGCAACAAATTTGTGGTTCGTGTGTTGATGTTAGATTTTTAAACTGTAGTTTTGTTCTTATGTAGAAAATGGCCTCAATAGAAAGTTCATCAAAGGTCCATTTCTCTGGAATTCATCAAAGGAATGGTTCAAATGTAACCAAATCACAACATATAGTTATCTCTTCTGAAGATGAAGATCATCGACTACCTTTTGTAATCGGTGAGAGACTCTAAATTAATGGATTTTTATATTTTCTAACACGAAAAATACAATCATATATATATATATATTGATTATATGTGTGTGTTCAGGGGTTGCTGGAGGAGCAGCTTCAGGAAAAACTACTGTTTGCGATATGATTATGCAGCAATTACATGATCAGAGGGTTGTTGTTGTCGGTCAGGTGATTCTTCTATTCACAATCTGAACAATTTTTTGTGATTTTAGTGGTTTAATTTGTTCATTCACTTGTTTGCAGGATTCATTTTACCATAATGTGAATGAAGAAGAGCTTGTAAGAGTCCATGATTACAATTTTGATCATCCTAGTGAGTCATTTTGTAAGAACTAATTGGATTTAACTCAAAATTATCTCTCAATTTTGTGTCAAAAATCTTGGTTGTTCTGTTGGTGTAGATGCTTTTGACACTGAGCAATTGTTGTGTTACATGGAAACGTTAAGAAAAGGACAAGCAGTAGATATCCCTAATTATGACTTCAAGAGTTACAAGAACAATGTGTTTCCACCTCGAAGGGTAAAATTAACTTCTTTCTTAACTAGTAACATATCTTGTTTGGCTCTGAAATTTGATGTTTTGATTCTCCTATTTTTGAAGATTTGAGGCTATGATACATATTTTGCAGGTGAATCCTTCTGATGTTATAATTCTGGAAGGAATACTCATTTTCCACGATTCTCGTGTGAGAGATTTGATGAACATGAAGATCTTTGTAGATACAGGTTATCTTTCTCATACCAAGCCCCTTACTTATACAAAATCTGTAGTAGAAAAGCTGGATTTTGTGTTCTTATCCATGGCATTTATATCTAAATGTAGATGCTGATTTGCGTCTAGCACGAAGGATTAAGCGTGATACTGTTGAGAAGGGTAGAGATATTGCAACAGTTCTTGATCAGGTTATTATTACATTATCTGTTAGTAGGATTTCTTCAATGTTCTTGAGAATGATTTTAACTTTTCTTATGTAGTACTCGAAGTTTGTAAAGCCTGCATTTGAGGATTTCATACTCCCAACTAAGAAGTATGCAGATATTATAATACCACGTGGTGGTGATAATCATGTAGCTATTGATTTGATTGTACAACATATCCATACAAAGCTTGGTCAACATGATCTCTGTAAAATATATCCTAATCTTTATGTCATTCAATCAACTTTTCAGGTTTTACTCTATTCCCCTTCTTGTATTATCAAGAATTCAATCGTTTGAGTATAAAGACTGATATTTTATTGTGTTTCAGATACGTGGGATGCATACTCTTATCCGAGATTCTAAAACAACAAAACATGACTTTATCTTCTACTCTGACCGATTGATTCGTTTGGTGGGTTTTAAACTTGTTTCATTTTTGTTTACCAAGTTCTTGTTGTTAATGTGTTATTTACAGGTCGTTGAACATGGACTTGGACACCTTCCCTTTACAGAAAAGCAAGTGGTTACTCCCACAGGTAAAATTAATGGATAATTTCTGCAGAAGAAATCTTTAAATTAGAGTAGCTAAACTCTCGTTTTGTTCTTAGGATCTGTGTATTCAGGTGTGGATTTCTGTAAGAGACTATGTGGTGTCTCAGTTATCAGAAGGTAAAAATAAACTTAATTTAAACTGTATTTATTTGGTTTTCCATTTTGATGCATTTTAGTGAAACTCTGCAGCGGTGAGAGTATGGAGAATGCACTTAGAGCATGCTGCAAAGGCATCAAGATTGGGAAGATTCTGATTCATAGAGAAGGCGACGATGGTGAACAGGTTCATCTTCATATCTGCTCTCCTTTTCTTTTTCTTCTTAAACTTTTGTTCATCACTTTTTCTGACTACTTTCTTGAAAATGTTTGAACAAATGGTTATGGCAACAGCTTATCTATGAGAAACTACCTTCAGATATTTCAGAAAGGCATGTTCTTTTGCTGGATCCAATCTTAGGAACAGGTTTGATTACTGTGACCAGTTTCTTTCATATATACAAAGAGTCTGGTTTTGTTCTGTTTTGGCTTACACCATTGCTGCAAACCTAAAGAAAAGGCACATAAGTTCCATTATTACTTTGTTCTGCAGGAAACTCTGCGGTGCAAGCTATAAGATTGCTCATAAGTAAAGGCGTACCTGAATCCAACATCATATTCCTCAATCTCATATCTGTAAGTTAAGAAAAACTGAACCAAAACACTGTAAAGGCCTGAGTTATTCAAAAGATCTTGTGTTCTTTATCTTGGTTTAGGCACCTCAAGGAGTAAATGTGGTATGCAAAAGATTTCCAAAGATAAAGATTGTGACTTCTGAGATTGAACTCGGTTTAAATGACGAATTTCGGGTTGTTCCCGGTATGGGTGAATTTGGTGACCGGTATTTTGGGACTGATGATGAATGAGTCTTTCCCTTTACTACTCATCAGAATCTTCTCCATTTCCCCTAAGCAAACCAACTTCATTCTCAGTTTTGTCTGAAGATCATTGGTACAAAGGCCATTTATTATGGTCTGTGTGAGTGTTTTTTTGTTGGGGGATCCAATATGGAAATCAAATTTTGTAATTCTTGATGATTTTTGTTTTGAAATGTTATATGGATCGGATTTCACTCGTATCTATGTATATCACATGAAATTCTCATTTAACTTCATCAGGAAGATCTTCTTTTGAGTTAGAGGGTTACATGGAACTTGGAAGAAAAACATTTATAAACAAATGTAATTATTTTTTTATCTTGGAAATTATAAATCTAGAATTATTACAACTAAATAAACTAAATTACCTTTTTTATCTTAATTGAATTGCTTTACTCAAATTTTGGTATATAAAAATTTATTTTCAAGTGTTTGTAAGAATACATATGACGTCTGATTTAATTACATAAATTAAAAGCCATCAAACTAAGGTTTTAAGTAAATCTGAAATAAATTAAAAATTTTGGGGGTAAATCAAACGTACCATAAGTTGAGGACAAATCTGTAATAACGGAAAGGTTTGGGTGAATCCGTAATCTAAGAAAGTTATGGTGTAGATATGTGATAAGTCAATAATTGAAGGGTAAATATGATATAATCAAACGTTATGGAATAAATATGCAATGAGCGAACGATATGGGATAAAATTGCAATAATCAAAAGCTGTGGGTAAATTAAACGGACTACTGGAGAATGAATGGTCTCGCGTTCAGCCGACGTCGTTTCGGGATGGGCTTAAGCTTTAGTGCATATGGAGCTTACGATTTTGGGCCATAAGCATGTTATTGAGTTGGGCTTTTTTTATTTATAGGGGATTTGAGGCGCGCGCGTAGGCAACAGATCCATAGAGATACGCATACGCGCAGTTAACGCGAGTAATCGTCACGCGCCCGAAATCTCTGGACTATATATAGTACAAGGGATTTTGTGTGAAATCGTTCGATTTTGGAAAATTTTGATTTTAAGGCGAGTGGGGCATGCAAAACTTGGATTTTGTACATCAAATTTAAATAATTTTTTTTTTTGTCTCTAATAAAATAATTTTCCTTCTCTTTTTTTAGATCGTTTTTTTTGTCAATAGATCGTTTATTAAAATAAAAATCATGTCTTTGGCGAAAAAATAAATAAATAATGTCTGAAATTAATAATTTAGGACATAGTGTATTATTATATGAAGTTTCATTTGAAGTTGTAATTTCAATTTCTTAATTTTGTTTCTCTCTCCTCCCGCTTCTCTCCAGTTACCTTCTCTACCAACATGAACAGCGGCGCCGATGGCGGCTCTAGGGTTTCGATTCCGTCCCATCTCCGCAAAACTATTCAGAACATCAGAGAGATTACGGGCAAGCAGCACTCCGATGAGGATATCTTTGCTGTTTATAAGGAATCCTTCAATGATCCTCATGAGACCGCCGAGAAGCTCCTCCATTTAGGTACTACTGATGTCTCGTTTTTGATCGATTCCTTTTCTGCTTATATCAATGGAGAGCGTCTCTTGGGTTTGATATATATGTTTCTTACGGTGTTGGCATTTCCTGCCTTTCTTCGATTTGGTTTGTACGTTAGGGTTTTGCTGTTTTTCAGCTATGGAAGATCATCTATATGTGCTTATGTTTTGCAAGTGCTATGAGTTTCTATATGGTGTAACGTATCTGGTACTATTTGAATATGGAATCTTAGTTTCCTCCTGGTATGGAATATGCACATTTTGGGTTCATGACCAGGAAACCTCATTCAAAGTTTTTTTACTGCTTAGTTTCTTGCAGAATCTTTAACATTTAGCTGAACGATACTTAGAATTAGCAAACGAGATCTTTTTGCGTTCTGGGATGAGTTCTTTCCCTTCAAGGATTCTAGTTGGCATCTGCATTTTGAAGTTAATGTGTAGATTTCAAAACATGGGGTTTTGGGGCATAGAATAACAATGCAACCTCTTCCAAAGCTTGTCTTCTCGTGAACTTTGCTTTTGTCACATTTTAGTTCGTAATGGGCAATGCTCTTATATAACCTATCATATTCTGAAACATTACAGATACATTTCATGAGGTGAAAAACAAGCGGGAGAAGAAGAAGGAGGTAAATGTCCCCTCTGTCTTGAATCCCTTATTTTCAGTTATTTCCTATCCAAATCGATGCATTGATTCATGGATTCACTTAGCAATCCGTATATGACTGAGCAAGACATGCTCTTATAGCTTTCAGTATCGTCAATTATCTTATCAACCATGGCTACCTCATGATTAGTCTATGTTCTCTGGTGCAGAATTTAGTGCCAAGTAATCAAGGAAGTGGTAGAAGTGGTCGGAGGAACTTTGCTTCAAGTTACACTAATCATGGTTATTTGTGTTCTACCTTTGAAATTGCAATAGTATTTTTCTTCCCCGTTTTAAGCTCTTTGTTGACATTCAGATGCAGGTAATGGAAGAAGTTCATCTTTTAGAAGGGAGAGTGGAGTTAGACATTTAACAGGAGATTCTAGAACTGCTTCGCATGCCCCTAACAAAGCTAGAAACCTCACAGAGCCTCGTGCGACAAAGTATTTATTTATATTATCCTTCTGTGTCTCCACAATTTTTGTAGGATATGCGTGTGTTTGATTTTTTTTCCTATTAAGCTGTTAAAGCCTGTAAGACACTTTTTTGCAGGGTGGTTGGTCCTAATAGTCTTCCCAATGGGTTAAGCCATCCCAAAGTTCAGGATGAAACTATTGCTACCGTGAACAAGGAACTTGCTGAGAAACATCCTCTTTCCAAGTCTACTTCTTCTTCTGAGGATGTTGTATTGGAGACAACTAAAGCAATTTCAGAACCAGTTGCAACACATGTATCAGTTTCTGCTGTACAAAACCATACGCAAGATGTAGGAGATGGAAATTCCTCTCAGACCTCACACCCAAATGTTAACAACCAGCTAACAGAGTTGCAACCATCAACACTTGGTCACCATGATCCTTCTTTGATTTCTGCTTCTAGATGCTGTAGTCAGTCAGATCAAGGTATATCTGACTTTTATTCATGATTTTCTTGCTTCTTTATTGCATGCACTAGTTAAGTCAGTAAATAGCGCTTGTGTTTTGATTTAGCCTCTGGTTTCGTTTGTAACAGTCACTGAAAAAGCAGTAGCCAATAAAGGCATAAAGCAATCGCTTCTCAAGTCAGATGTTGGTGAAAGGTCGCATGTAACATTTCCTTTACACCTTCAAGTTGCCAAATTGTTGCAAAATGGTCTGACGTTTGGCAGCTTTGATTCCAAATTTGTGAAAGAGGCATCTTCTAACAATGGTGCTAGTGGTGATGATAACTCAAATTTTGAGTCTTCTCACGGGACAGGAAACGATGAGGAGGTTTCTTCTTCCACCACCCATGGTATTACTAGGGCCAATTCTGCAAGGTTGGTGACCGAGAAACTTTGACTTTACCATAATGCCCGCTTTAGTTATTTACATACTGCGATCTCTACTTCTTTCTATACACTGCTCCCAGTTTCAGTTGAATGACTATTCAGATATCATTTTTCAAGTTGATTTTTGGAGTTGGGAAGTTTTTTCCTTGAGATAGAGTATGTGTATTTCTGTAGTTGTATCTCATTACCATAACTTCGGATTTCATGTTTCTATCTCATTACATTTTTTTCTTTTGCAGAGAAGGAGCATCATCTTTTTCTGAAGATCAGAATCATGTGATTTCAAATTCAGCATCTGGGGTGGAGCTAGCACTGCACTCGGATCACAATTCCTCCCATGTAGAAGGGTCAGGGTCAAAAAGAGATGAACTGAAGGAGGAAGCTTTAATAAACCGAGAATCTCATAAAATTGGTTATGTTCAAGAAGCCCCACTCAGTGTGTTTGGTCTTGTCCCTTCGTTGTCAGCATTTGGCCAACCTGTAAACATGGAAGCAGCAGAGACTCAGGCACGTGGTATATCTTACCACAATATCTGCATTCATTATGGTCCTTTATCTTTTCAATATTTTTCTAATAACGGATTTTTTAAAATGCAGCCTGGAAACTCTAATGGTCCTGGTATATCATTAGTATCGTCGTATCCATTGGATCAGTCCTCCATAGCAGCCTCTCAGCAGGCAACTCATCTTTTTAGGCAACAATACCCTCCTAATTTCTTCCCTTATGGCCCCTATTTTTCACCATATTATATGCCACCGCCATACATTCACCAGTTCTTGGGCCCAAACGGGCTCCCTCAGCAGTCTTATTTTCCGCCAGGAGCTGCTCTAGCCTCACCTTCCCATCTAAAATCAGGAGACAACACTGGGAACCCTCAAATCACAAACCCATCCCCTCACGGTTCATATGGTTCTCCAGCAGTTGCTACTCACCTCCCATCTTCAACCACCATTAACTCAATCCATAATGACGAAAAGACTGGACCTATGGTTAGTTCTTCTCACCTCTTCAGTTTTATCATTGCATGATATTCTAGACACTATAAATAACAAAGACTGACATGATATTATTGTTGCAGACTGAAAGTACAGCTGCATGGGCTGGGCGGGGACTTAGCAACTTACAGGTGGGCCCCATGTACAATCTAGCCCTCCAAGGTCAGCCACTTGCTTTTCCACTCGTCCAAGCTGGTCATGGGGGATTCATGGGAATACACCAACCAACACAGCCCATGGCCGCTCCTTCAGCCAGTTATCAGACGCTACCGCCTCCGCCACACACCACAACGGCTATGGCTGAACCTATAGGGCACCCGCACATTGCTGCTTATCAGCAACCTCAAGCTGCACTAACGAATTGGGTCAACAACTACTAGGCCCAGGGGAAGCAGCTTCAAAGATACTCATCAAACGCGTAAAAGAGATGTGAAAGTCGGGAGTTTTGAGTGATTTTGGGTGTAAATACTTAGGAAACATCATCCCAGAGGAGTTTAAGGTGATAGTTATGAGAAGCGGGAAGATGTGCTCGGTCAGAGACTGATGCTTCAACTGCAAAGTAGCAGACCTTTTTGCCTTAATTTTTTGTGAAACCCAAACAATACAAAGAATGTTTGAAAATCTTAAGGAAAAGTTTGAAAGCTGATTGTAACTTCTTTCATGTCTCTTTTTGCTCTTACCTCTTCATTCCTTTCCTCCGAGATCATGTTCTTTCAAAGTTTATCTATATATCTGAAAATTTGAATTGGTTGTTATCAAATCAGAACGATCTCTATGAACATCCTTTGCATCAAAAATTGGAAACAAACGATCGACAAAATTAACAGATGCTTCCCACGGTATTAGTGTTTCAGTTCTCCTTTCTCAATCATTTTAAATCACACTTTGATCTGATCTTTCTCAAGCCTTTCGTTTTCTCTTCTAATAGCATCAAGATCGGCTTGTAATTTCTCCAGACTCATGCTTCGAGCTGTGATGGCCCTCAGCTTCTTCTCATAGTCAGTTGCTTCTCTTCTTAACCGATCAGTCAAGAGGATTTTCTCGGAGATTTGCTCAAATGTACCGTGGATACTGGTCAGTAGCTTGTAGACCTGTCGTACTCCTGGATCCTTTTTCATTTCTCTGTCCGGAAAAGAAACATTATCCTCATAAGAATGTACAGAATTTTGGCTCCAATGTAATAAACAAGAGAAACAGCAACTTTTTGTTAACCTATTGCATGTTCATACCTTGTAACCATTTCATCCACAACAGCATATGTTCGGTGCAGGCGTTCTTGGATTGAATTACTCTCTAATTGTATCCCCCTAATCTCCCCTGAAATCCTCTGTACATCAGTGTCCAGTTTACGGCTATTTTTTGTAATTTCTTTAATCCCATGAATATAAGATTTCCTAGGCGCTGCTTTTGGCTGTCTCTCAAGTTCAGTGTATAGGTTACACCGTTCATCTTCCCTGTTGAAGAAAAGCAACACATAAATATACAATACATTTTACAAGAGTTAAGGGAATAACCTGATCAAGGTGACAAGTACCATCAAGGCACGCCCATAAAACACTTTTTTTTTATATATTAATTGTCCGTGTTATGGATTCTTTTTCACGGCCATCACCCAATAAAAGAACCTATGAAGTATGTATCGCTAAATGCCAAAAGAAGAACAGACATTTGCAGTCAAAGCCAGAATCACATAGTAAAGGGTCATGTAGTAGTTCTCTAGTTACCTTTTTTGAATTTCTGATGAGACAGATTGTAGTTCCAGCTCAGTCTTTCTCAACTTCTGGATTTTTTCTTGAGCTTCTGGCTCCTCCGCATAAAGTTGGTCCAAGAGACGTAGTTTTTTAGTTTCTAATGTCCGCCTTGCATCGTCCCTGAAAAAAGTTATATATGATATACTATGTGATCGTGCTATACATAATGCGCTCTCAATGCCTATATTTATTTTTGACAGAGAAGCATTGAAATATTTCAGCTTATTATCAGGTGTTTGTCCATGAAACTGAATTATCATCTTGAAAATTATATGAATATTGTTCATACCATTGCTTCTTAATATCCATCATGTTACACCTTTTGGCCAGTAGTTGTTGATTAAGCTGTCCGAGATATGACGCACTCGGATGTTTGTCCTCCAATAACCTCTTTGCAGCCACCTTTAACAACTGCAGCTCACTGTCAAGACTGCACAGTTCTGAAGATCCAGATTCTAGTTCCTCCAAGAGCAAATTCTGTTGTCTCTGTAACTCAACAGTCTCGTAACTTGTCTACAAAGCACAAAAATTATGAAGGTTAAGCCTTCAGCATTCACAAAAATGGTTTCCTCTTTATTATCTATTTACAGGTTCAATCATACGCCAATGAACAAAAAAAGGAGAGACAGACACTATATGCTGAAGAAAGGGTACCTCAGAGGGGACTTCAGAAACAATATCTTCAACTAACTCGTTATTGTCTTCAAATCCAGGTGACCGTCTCAAAATAAGATCTGATGGTTCATTGATAATAGCATCATCTGTCTCTCGGGAAAAGGTGTCAACATTGGGAGAGTAATTGGTTGATGTATTTTTTAATTGAGAGTCTGATGAACGAGAGATAATATCTGAAGACATTGTAAGATCTTTTAGGACCGCTTCAACTTTCTGAATATGCATATCAAAAGTTTCATCAGTGTCATCCGTCACCATCCTTTCATCAGAAATATCTCCATGATTTATCTCTGACTTTGGCCTGCTAGCCATATCACCTGCCGGAGAAGCTTTTATTCCTTCATTTTTCTCTGAAAGCCTCTCAACTAAAAATCTAACCAACCGATGCGAGTCATCTTCAGATGGGTACAGAAACTGCCGCAAGCAATACATACAATCTGTTTCAGCAGGGGTTCACACATATAAGAATAACCAAATAGCCAGAACAGATAGTAAACTATTGGAGATTCTTTGAGAATGAAACTAAAACAGACAAAAGGACTATCACAGCTCTCGAGAACCACTCCTATGAATACGCTACTGCAGAATGCAGAATCACAGACAATAACAACAAAAAGAACTGAGAAATAAGGCTCGTAATTTATTTTTGGGTAAACTAAAGCTTCATAATTCACTAAGTCACTAATCTACAAACTCTCTTGTAATCAGTTCTGGTCCTCCCCCACGTCTAATCTATATTTTCCACTGTAAAGCATGTTCCTTGAGCAAATATTAAACCCTAGAACTATTTACTTTAATTCTAGAGAAATATGCTATCCAACATTGGAACCCCAAGTTTGGCTTCTTTCCATCAAACAATCAAAATTCAGTTCTTCCAACAAATTTCCATCATCCTGAATATACTTACATACAATTATGAAGCAGAAAATCGCAGAGATCAATCATTCGGTTTCAATAATTTCTCAACACAATTCTACTTGCTATATAAAGAGGATTACAGTACCTTATAATAACTCATTTCACCGATGTAGCCTAGATTCTTCACAGAAAGAGCGATATCCGTGCAGATCCTGAACCTTTCAGGAAGAGAACCAGGGAGTTCAACGCAAAACGATGCCGAGTGGTCAATGAGATTAAGCAACTGCGCACAGATTGATACCAAATCCTCCGAAGAAAATTCAGCTATGGAAGAAACGCCATTAGGTATCAAAACCCCAAATCCCATCAGTGTCGACATCAGTATATCCGGTGAGTCGTCCATCTTTCTTCTCAACGTTGTCCCGTTCAAACTTGGAAGCCGAAGATCGTCAGAAGAAAACAAATGGCTCGCCGACTATTCGTAATACGTCGCCGTTTAAGACGAAGTCAGTCGCTAAATAAATTATAACCGTATATTAACATCTAAGAGTCTCTAGTTTGACTAGAGGGTCTTGACTTCAATAATATATCCATTCCATGGTAATAAAAGGCAGACAGACTCTAGAGGGGTCATCTAATCATATTATAACAACATTAATGATTTGTATAACGAACATTAATACTATATATTAATACATATATTATTATTTTATATATAATTAGTTACCTCTTTATCTTTGTTTTTTTAATGGGTATACGAAAAATTGTGACAGATGTTAGGTTCAATTTTGGAAGCATTCCTCTAACTTGGAATATAAGAATATGTCCTAAGAATCTGTAAAATAATAATAAAAAAATATAAAAAATAGAAAAGGAAGAAAATAAAAAATAAAAGAAAAGAGATGAAGATGCAAGCATGTGTGTGTCATACTCATATGGCAATGGTGGGTGTCTTACTTAATTTCATGTGATTAAATAAGGAGAAACTAACACATGACGATGGACATTTATGTTTTATTATTATAATAATAATAATTATTATTGTTATTTCCGAATCTCACGTTTAATTATTATTTACTTTTGGATTTTTGTGTTATTTACCTCATGAAAGTATCCTATTCCCTTTTTGTCTCGCATTATCAATTCATAAATATTCTATTTAATTATTATTTTGTATAACTAATGATAAGATGCATTTTCATTGGCATTATATATAGTTTAAAGCTGTTTTTTAATTGTTATATTCACTTATTTTGTTTAGTAGTATTAGTGCGTATCAACATTTATGTTCAGAAGAATTAGATGCTACGATTCTCGGTTCACAATTTTGTTTTATATCATTTATATATGTGTGTGTATATATATATATACAATAAGTTATTAATAAACATGATAAATTCTTCTTTTTGCCAAACATGATAGATCTATTTACTTACCAATAAATGTGTTTCATTCCATATATTTTAATTGAATATCATATATATATATATATATATATATTTGTCTCCTATATATTTTATTTAAGAATATATATCGACACTTTAAATCATGACATGATTTTAAAATCAAAATTGATATATAGTATAGGATCCAATATCATCTGTATCCAAAAACATTTATGGAAAACCTAAATATTCCTCTTAATTTATGTATAAATTCATGTGTTCACATACACATAAATTATAATATGGTTTTTACTATATGAATTTATGCAATAAATCAAATTTGAATTCACCGATTTGAAATTCAAAAAATTCAAAGCTTTTTTTACTGATACACGAATAATAAATTCATTACTCATTGAATACATAATAAGTAAATAAAATATTAATTTAAAAAAGATTAATAATATTTTTTTCTGTAAATTTTTTAGTGATTTACGAATAATATGGATTACACATTTAATAGAAATTAAATTAGATCAAGATTTTAAACCCTGTCCCTAACCCTAAAAAGTAAGAGAGTTAGATATAAAGATTCTATCTTTGACTTTTCTTCAATGGTGGGATTGAGTGGAGATTTCTTAATAAATAAAGAAATAAAAAAGACTTTTTTTTTACAAAAAAAAAAAAAGGAAATTTGGGAAAAATGGAA
>KE151446.1:135106-162025 GCA_000411095.1 Aethionema arabicum
GTCTACGTGAAATTGAAAGTCTACCTTCGACGTAGACTTAAGAGATTTAAGTAGATCTATATCGTGAATAAGTCGTCTTCTCTAGATTGAATACGCGTTTTTTTGTCTCATAGAGTTTAAACACAAAAATTAAACATAAACCCAGAAGATTTTGAACTAGTTTTTAAGTTTCAAACACTTGAAAACCATATTTAAGCTCGATAACAAAAACCCCCAAATTTCATCCTTACAAAAAACAAACCCTAAAAACGATTTAGATTTTACAATTTTAAGCACCGAAAATTAAACCCACCGTATATCGTCGAAGAAGAAGAAGAATAAAAAGAACACGAAAAAGAGCAAGAAGAACAAGAAAAACAAGAGGAAGAAGAAGATGAATCACGAGAGAACAAAAATGGTGGAGGTTGAAGATGAGGGTATTTTCGTCAAAAGAAAAAAAAAATAATTTAACATTATAAAAAAAACAAATTCATTAATGGCAATTTGGTAAATAAAGTGAAATTGGCTGGTTTTTTGGTCAGTACGAGTTACTTGAACAAACACCAAAAATATTGGGCTTGACCACCAATTATGGCCTAAAGTTGAGCTACTGCAATAAATCTCCCTAAAAAATACTCATTTTATCTTTTGTTCTGTTTCAAGATTAGAAATTGAGATTGAAATTGACTGAGTTTGACACCTAACAATTGACTGGTTCAAATTACAGCGTCTGTGGCTAAACCTTTGTCTGTAAGTCGTAAATTGATGATAAGATTCAACAAGTTTGGTCTTGTTTCTTGGCCCTACCTGTCTCAATTTGTCTGAAAGCTAAAGTGATTGCTAACGAATCAAGTGACGTCACGGAACACACTTTCTGGTAAACCTATGGCCGCCATTACTCATTACTCTCTACATATATACCTTAAGAGGACACTCTCTTCGCTTTTAACTTTAACACTTGTCACCATTATACACAAAAAGAGAGATGAAAGGAGGAGAAAACCGGTTTATTCCGGTTCATGAAGCTGATGAACCGCTTTTTGAGACGAAAAAGGGAACCGGAAGAGTGATTGCGTACCGAGTTTTTGCAGGCACGGTTTTGGGGTGTATATGTTGGATTTGGTTCTACAGAGTGAGTCATGTACCGGTGGATAACGGAGCTGGTTTAGTGAAATTAATCTGGTTCGTTATGTTTGGTATGGAGATTTGGTTTGGTTTGTATTGGTTAGCTACACAAGCTCTTCGGTGGAATCCGGTTTGGAGATTTACTTTCAGAGATAGACTTAATCGGAGATACGGTGATGATCTTCCCGCGCTTGATGTCTTTGTTTGCACGGCGGATCCGACGATTGAGCCACCGTTGATGGTGGTTAACACAGTTTTATCTGTGGCGGCTCTAGATTATCCACCGGAAAAACTTGCTGTTTATCTATCTGATGACGGTGGCTCCGAGCTCACGTTCTATGCTCTCACGGAAGCTGCTGAATTCGCTAAAGTTTGGATTCCGTTTAGCAAGAAATTCAATATTGAGCCGAGATCTCCGGCAGCTTACTTGTCTTCTAAGAAAAATGGTGTTGAAGGAGAAGCAGATGTAGCTGAGTTGTATAAAGAGATGTCTTTTCGGATTGAGACGGTGATGAAACTCGGGCGTGTTCCTTCTGAGGCACGGTTGAAGTACAGTGAAGGGTTTTCTCAGTGGGATGAGGAAGCTACTCGCAGAAACCATGGAACTATTCTTCAAGTAAAGTAACCTGTTTTAATTAATTGAAGCAATTTGTTATGCTTATGGGAAAACTGAATCTTGGATTTGGTTTGATTAATGGCAGATTTTGATAGATGGAAGAAAGGAGGATACGAAAAGAATGAGAATGCCAACGTTGGTGTATTTATCAAGAGAGAAGAGACCTGAGCATCATCATCACTTCAAAGCTGGAGCCATTAACGCATTGGTAGTAATGGTTTTTGATTGATAAGGTATAAAACGACATCGTTTTTGTTTGATTGATTGGGGTTTGTTCTCTTGTGTGTGTGACAGATGAGAGTGTCTTCGAAGATCACGTGTGGGAAAATCATACTTACTTTGGACTGTGACATGTACTCCAACAGTTCGAACTCTGCACGCGACGCACTCTGCATCCTTCTTGATGAAAGAGAGGGCAAAGAGATAGCTTTCGTGCAATTCCCGCAGAGTTTTGAAAATGTTACGAGGAATGATTTGTACGGAATCTTGATGCGAGCATGGGCGGATGTAAGTTATAGAGAGAGAGAGAATTACGATTCTGGAGAAACTGATTACTGTTTTGACTGTGTGTTTTGATTTTGTGGTTTTAAAAGGTAGGATTTAATGGAATGGATGGTTATGGAGGCCCGTTGTACATAGGAACTGGTTGTTTTCATAGAAGAGATGCGATATGTGGGAGAAAGTATGGAGAAGAAGAGATTGAGAAAATGGAAGAAGAAGAAGAAGAAGAAGAAGAAGAAGAAGAAGAAGAAGAAGAAGTTGCAGAGATTGAGGATATTAAGGCTCTTGCGAGATGCACTTTTGAGGATAACTCTCAATGGGGAAAAGAGGTAAGACAATGATTCATAGAAATCAATTAATGGGTTACAAAACTGAAGTAAAACTGTAAATGGCAGATTGGTGTGAAATACGGTTGTCCGGTAGAGGATGTGATTACCGGTTTAGCGATTCAGTGCCGGGGATGGAAATCAGCCTACTTAAACCCCAAGAAGAGAAGTTTTGTTGGAATAGCTCCGACTAATTTGAATCAAATACTTGTTCAGCTGAGGCGGTGGTCGGAGGGAGATTTTCAGGTTCTGATATCCAAGTATAGTCCGGTTTGGTATGGACTAGGGAAGATCCGGTTAGGACAGATACTTTGTTATTGTTGCTTTTGTGTTTGGGCTCCAAGTTCAGTACCTCTCATTCTTTACTCTCTTTTCACTTCTCTCTCTCTCCTCAAAGGGATTCCTCTGTTTCCAAAGGTAATAGCTTTCCTCTGTTCTTTGGTCTTAAGTGCAGAAATTTCGGGTAAAATCGATAATGGTTAATTATTTAAATCCAGGTGTGGAGCTTGTTGTTTGTCCCGTTTGGGTACGTTGCATTGGTGAGTAACGCGTATAGCATAGCCGAGTTCCTGTGGTGTGGAGGGACGATACGTGGATGGTGGAACGAGCAAAGGATGTGGCTTTACAGAAGCACAACCTCCTACCTTTTCGGATTCATTGATACAATTTTGAAACTAGTTGGGTTTTCGGAATCTGGGTTTGTGATAACAGCAAAAGTGGCCGACGAAGAAGCAGCAGATAGATACAAGGAGGAGAAAATGGAGTTTGGAGTCGAGTCTCCAATGTTCTTCATCCTCGGAACACTCGGGATGCTCAATCTCATCTGCTTTGCTGCAGCAGCGGTGAAGAGACTGCTATCTGATGCTGCAGACGATGGAGTTTTTCAGACAATGGGATTGCAGTTGCAGTTTGTGATAACAGGAGCATTGGTCGTCTTAAACTGGCCGTTGTATGAAGCAATGCTGTTAAGGAAAGACAAAGGAAAGATGCCAACGACAGTGACCGTTAAATCAGTTGTGTTAGCAGTATCTATCTGCACCTGTTTAGCGTTTATGTAACAAAATCAATTTATATAATGCCTTGGAGAATGTTTGCAATAATAAAGTCACTTCTAATTAAAAGGTGTTTGCTTTACAAAATCTAAAGAGAAATAGAGAAGAAACAAAAGGCCTAATAATAGTCTAATACTAAGAGATATGGACAGATAAAAATAGCTCCGAGTTTTTCTTTCTGCAGATTGAATTGGATTTGAGGAAGAGCAGTCTTATCAAAAGCTCTTCTCTTAATGCCGCCTGAAAATCTTCGCAATCTGGAACAAAATCAGTCAAATCATTGAGATATAAGTAGAGATTTGTGTGAACATAGTCACTCCATTTACTTACATGTACAAAGCAGTGAAAAGAGTGGAGGATTGATTGCTTTTGAGAAACACTCTAATGGACAAGTTTTAGTTCAAGCAAACCCGAATCCTTCACTGGCTTCGTGAATGGCAAGCAAAAGGCGTTCCTGAAGTTGTTCCTTGGAGGCATACTCAGGGAGGTCTAGTTGGTTAAAGCTGCAGGCGGTGAAGGAATAAGATTGGAACCAAATTAGAGTGAAACAGAAACAGAATTAGTTCACATAGATGAATAATAAATAAACAAAGGCCTTTAATTTGTGGATGAGATTTCTAACCATGTATGAGCTGATGGCAATCGCTCCGGCGCACCATATGCTTTGTGGATTTGTAGTCTTTGAGGGCCAGATATACCTTGCAGCGCCTTAAACCCTTCTAATGGAACCTGTAAACCATACATCATTTGTAAGACTTTGGTGTGTTTTTTGATTTACTAGCCTTTTCACAAAACGAAGGCAAGAGGGGACCAAATCATCAACAACCCAAAAAAACCCATTGCGGATGGATCAAGAAATAAGGACCTTCAGAAGCAGCTAACAAATAGAAGACCTAGAACTAGAATAATCTTAAGCGATAACCTCTTTCCACGAAAAAACTTGGTCTACCTTTGATGTTCCAGTGACAAATTGCAGAAATCTAGCCATGTCTTCTTTGCTAAAAGCTTTAACAACCTCCCAAAACCAATGAATAACAGGGGACCCTGCCGTGTAGCTCGTATACTCGGTATTGGCTTTTAGATCATCAACTAAACAAATGGAAATAACAAGAAAGATCGTTATAGTAACATAATGCATAAGAAAACACAAAAGAAATATATTGAATAAAATGATTCAACTTACAATCAATTTCAGGCAATCCGCTGATTAGGAGCTCGAGCTCTTTATCGTTGAAAATTGATACGAGGTCCCGAGGTATCAACTCATTAAAGCCTTCGAGGAAAGCATTGATTTGAGGGCGAATAGCGTTAGTAAGTATGTGGCCAGCCACAAGGTCGACATATTCATGCTTTGTTTCCTCGGTCACTCGGATGTTCCGTCCTCCAGGTTTAAGCTCATAATCCGTCACCTTTTGAGTGAACATAAAAAAGATCAATTCAACAAGCAGAAGCTTTGGGAATTAGAAATAAATAAAATAGACATATGTTGTTACACACCTCAGTCTTTTCATAGAGGATGTGTTTTTCCTCATCTGCGTCCATACTAAATGTCAGGTCGAGTATGTCGCTCACATCATTCTGAAGGTATAAAAATGGTAAGACGTTAGTGTATCAAGAACATGACTGCAGACGTGAACTCCAATTGGGGCTTTATAATAAATAACAGTAGGTTAGAATAGGTCCTCAAACCTCTAACAACCACTTCAAATTCTTGTAATAATCTGGATCCACCGCCTCTATGTCATGATAGGTCACCTTCACACCAAGAATATGTTTATAGAAGGACCGCGTGAAATAGACATCCAAAAGCTGCCCATCAAACAATGCCTTCGCTACCTACAGTGACATCGCAAAGAACTAAGATATATCCAATAGCATAATCAGAAGCAATAATAAAGTGACCATATATTACCATGCGACCAACAAACTTGAAATATGACAGATGCTCAGTTTGGTAAACAGAATTGGGATTCGGCTGGAAGGTAGCATCATTTCCAACGGTTGTGAAAAGCAACGCTCCTTTGTCAAATATAACTCTTGACAATAACTGATACCATTCTCTAGTAAGACCACCCGCATCAATGCCTTCCTCACCTTGAAACTGCACATTCAGACGTCCCTTCAGATCCTGTGGGGAGCGCATACGTAACTGGTTGTATGAATCTTCCAATACATAAGCTCGACGGACACTGATACGCAATGGCCCAGAAATGTGTTGATCATGCTGATGTCTTATTCTTGATCGGAAATATGACTTCTTGTTGTCAAAATCAATCAACCTAGGCGCCTTCAGCATCATAGAGAGGGATTTCTCCAGCAAACTTGGATTCTGCCTAACAAATGAATTCAAGAGCCGCCGATGCTTTTCAGCAAACTTTGAAAATGTAATGGACCCATCAGGCTTTTTCTGAGAATCTACATTAGGTTTAGATGTTGTAGACGATGAACTATGAGCAGACTCCTTTACTTCCCCCGCTGTCACATTCGTATGATCCTGTTGCAGCATTGACGGAGTTTGAATTTTCTCGCAGAGAACAAAGAAAGCCTCAATAAGAGGTAGGAGTCTCTGAGTTCCCGGAGAAAGAGGGGACGGAGGAGAAATCCCTAAGACATGATCTCCAGGGTTTACATTGGGCACGGTTGCAGCTGAAGTATGATCCAGCTGCAACTCAGTCATAGTGATACACTGGCTAAGTTCTTGCCACAAGGGTTCTAATGCCTCGTTCAATCTCTGCATAATGTTTTGTTCCTCTTGTTCAGTTTCCCTTTGGCTTCCCGCGTTGCTACTATCAATAGAGGAGGTTAATGAGCTAAGCACTTGCAGAACACGGAGAACCGAAGCACCTGCCATGGAACCTGTACTGTGACCCATCTTCTGTATATCGCTCAGTGTTGCCAACTCACTGACAGTAGAGGTACTCAAACCACTTGCCAATTCTGATAGTTCTTTCGTAAAAAACTTGCGATGAGCCACAGCTACAGCAGCCAGCTTTTTTAGTACCTCTCCAGCTAACGAGTATATTTTATCGGATAACCTATTAAGTTATTAGAACATGTGAGTCAGCTAACAGCAAATCAGGAAAGTTATTGACGCCAATGGGAAGAGAGATCTATAACATACATAAAGAAAGAGGAAACTCGGGAAATAAATGAGCTGTATAAAAAGAGGTAGCAACTTCTTACCCCTCACGTCCAAGAAGACTGCACAGATTGCTGAGGTCGGAGTGTGGCAATTGCAAAAATATGTTATATGTATCAGCACAACTTTTCCTTCTTGCAGAAGATAGCTCAGCCTCGTTCACTTGATTTTCTTGGCTAGACTCGGCATCGTTTTTTGATTCATTTGAAGCTTCTTCACTGGGGGGATTGTTTTCTGATTTCTCTGGAACTTCCGGCAACGGAGACCACCCCTCAATTCGAGAGGCTGCTGTGTAGACAATAACTTGTAGCAAACCCATGACCTGAAACACACCGAACAGAGAAATGAAAGTGGATAGATGATAAATCTAAAATCATAACCAAAAACTGTTGCCTTAACTATCTAGATCGTAGAAAGAAGATGCCTACTAGTCTGAAAATTATGATAAGCATACCAGCCCTAGATGAGACGTGCTCTGCAAAAGCTGAGGTCGATTAAGCAGTTTTAGGAAGACAACCAAAGGTATCTCTAGATCCCGGGATTCTGTCACGTGAGAAACTCCCTCCATGACTTTCTCCTTACCCTTGCCTTCACAGACCGAGAGTTTTGGGCTTGATGACTGGGACAGAAGTGACGAATCAAAGTAAAACAACATGTCAGCAACAGCTGCATGATTCGTAGCCAAGTAAGTCAAAACCTCAAGAACCCCACGGAACACTAAAGGAGGAAGACCTGTTTTCAGGGAAAAAAGTAGGAAAAAGTTAAGATAAAGCTCCAGAAGCTCGAGAGAATAAAAGACAAAGTATTTAGCATGAAAGAAATACCATTCAACAGCTGGGATCTTCCATATACAACATTTGATTGACATCCATAGAGTCTCTGGGGATTAGTTATTCCCAATTCGCTTGGTGAAGTCTCCATCTCAGGCCTAATCATGTCCAGCAAAAGTTGAACCAAGTTTGCTCTAGTAACACTGTGAGCACATAGATTTAATAGAAGCCTCGGCAGAAGACCTTTTCCCAATGGCTGGTACATTAAAAATACATCAATGTTAGAAACTAAAACCAATATCTAGGATCTTCCGTTAGAAGAATCATTTAGACGTCAAGATAACACCATCCCTCAACCCAACAACAAAGATAGAATTACAAGCAGAAGGATCACAAACCACTCTTTCCAGAGTCTATCCACGATGGTTAAGGTCATTAATATCTTGATTTCAACAGATATCTAGGGTGGAGAGTTGCCTTCTCTCAGTTCAGCAGAATAAACATAGGAGATGACACATCTTTGCTAGGAAGGGATATGCAGAAAAAAAGAATGCCTCTTACCTGTGCCAGCCGCAGCAGCCTGATAAGTGACTTCAAGGCATCGACATTCAGAAGGGGTTCTCCCTCAATCTCTTTTACTCTCAAGCCATCTGCAGAGGATGAAACAGCCCTCTGACCAATAGTGACTCCGGCGCCCCTGTCCATCCCTGTCAGCCTATTGTAACCCAAACCATTCCTTCGATTATGCAGCCTGTGGCTACTTCCAAAAAGACTACGCGCCTGATAGTGACTCATTGCACGGTCTCTTAGCATCTGCGCTTCCGCAAGCAAAGGGGAAGGTAAAGCTGCCAATACTGCCTCTGAAGAAGTTAAAAGGACCTGAAAGTACCATATTTCTGAATGTTATAACCAGTTCAAGATCCAAGATACCCGATGAAAATAAGTATGGAGATACAAACCTCTTCACGTAAATCAGCAGGTAGAGTGGCAATAATTGAAGCGTTGTCCATGTCAACTGGCTGTCCTTGAGACTGTTGTACCATCCGTTGTGCTCTTTGTTGAGCAAGTACTTCAGTTTGTATATCTGGTGGAAGAGCTGCTAAAAATTCAGGATCAATGTCGTCTACTGTAGGTGGTGCATAGATTGGAGGCTGAACAGGCTGAGCTTGCTGAGAAGCAAGGACTTCCGCCCGTAAATCTTCAGGAAGCGCCTCCAAAAACGTAGGGTCAATAGCATTCACTTCACCTGCCCCTCCATCTAAGCTACCTTCAGCAACCTGCTCGCCCTCCCTCGCATCTTGGGTAGCATCCATGGATGATAGCTCACTGTTTTCATGGGCCAACGGTGAAGCTTGCACACTTTGATTTGCCTCTGCACCATCACCGTTCATATCTACATCTACACTTGGTTGAAACATAGAATCAGGATCATCTACTGGAAGAGGATTCCCAGTAACAGACACATTTTGAGCACTGGAAGCATCTGGTTGAGCCTGGGCAGTGGAGACAATAGGATCAAGGCCTGCTTGATCATCAGGTATCCCATCACTGTCCCCAACTTCCATTCTATCAATATTGGGTGTACTGTCCGGAGGAAGAGACTGAATAGGTTCACTCGAATCTTGGACACCAAGAGATGCTAGACTATCTTGACCCTGAGCACTTCCAGCCGTTGCATCAGGCGGGTGATTAACATTTTCATCGTTATTTAGCACTCCACGTTCTTCACTTTGCTGACCACCACTGTTACCATCCCCTAAAATAGCTCCACTACCATCAGATGGATTGACATCAGGGTCCCGCCGCTCTTGGACTTCTGTGCTATTAGCCTGCCTTTCAACAACAGTAGCTGCTGGGCCTGACGCACGCAAGTTGGAAACAAACTGTTCTTCTATCAATTGAGCAATAGACGCAGATTGGCTACTTGGCTGAGGCTGACCATCATCAGTCCACCGACTATCACCAACCCCTCCTCTTCTTGATGAATCCATACCAGCAGAATAATCAGTCAACGGAGGAGGTGCCCCAACTCCTACACGATCCCCAAAAGGATTACCTGATACTTGATCAAAGGGCAGAACAGGTGTATCAAACATGTAAAATTGTGCTACATCAAAGCTGCCAGTTTCTGAATCCCTAGATATGCTGCCAGTAGTTGTCGAAACTGAGGCTGAATTGCCAGTTTGCAAAGGTCTGGAGAGGAGTGGATGCTGAAACCCATGTACTTCTGAACCAGATCGATCAAAAGAAGACCTCCCTGTCTGACGTCTACGCTCAAAGCCCAAGGGACGGCGAAGAGCAAACAGATCGTCCACATTCACACCTTCGAAAGGCTCACCACCAATATCATCGATAAAACCATTCCCACCACCAGATCGGCCAAGAACCTCCAAGTGATCCAGCCCATCAAGAGCTTCCCTCCAGCGTACCTCTATTACACGATTCTCGTGGAAATCTTCTTCATCTTCATCAATCATGTCATCATTATATTCATCACCAAGACCAGTATCTTCTGGGTCTTCCACGTCAGTTTCAGCAAGTGACATAACGCCAGCTCCATCTTCCACTAAGTCTGCATCTTCATCATCTCCTTCATCATCTCCTTCATCATCCTCCCCTTCATCTCCCATGTCATCATCAACATCATCTTCAGCCCTATTGTCAACATGAAAAGTCATTTCGATCTGATCATTGTTGTGTATTCCCCCACCTTCAATCTCTTCCCGCATGAAATCCATCTGAAGTGGTTCAGACAGTAGTGTCTCATCGACCTCTATTCTCATATCCTGAGGCATAGCCTGTGGTTGACTTGAACCTCTTTCACCTTCATTTTGAGAAGTAACTTGAGGCTGCTCCTGTCCATTCTCTACTGCACCCGTTACTTGCTGTGAACTGCTGTGATTTTGATTCTGCTCACCAACTGCAGCCTCAGTCAAAGTTCCATGATTATCTTGTCTCTCGTTCAAATCAGTGCTCTTTTTATCGTTTGTGCCTTCTGATTTTAAAATCTGTTCGGCAGCATTTGCAGCCCTCGTCAGTGTCTCTAGAGACTTGAGTATAAGAGTGACAAGCTTTGGAGCATCAGGGTGGTCGAGATCAATCACGTTAAGGATGCTGGTCAGGCACTGTATAGTCCCCCCATCAATCATGCTCTTCGCCACATCAGGTGAACAACCACAACCAGGTAAGTTGCTGGAGGATGAATTCTTTGTCAAGATCGAATAGACCAAGTCCGCAAAGGCCATAACTCTTTTATCAGGTAATAGAACACTTTTACTAGAACTCCTTCCCAAGGCAGCAAACGTGGATAAAACCCTTGAAAGCTCATTGATTATTCTCTTACGGCCTTCACTGGAACGGCTGCACAAAACGACCAAAAACCAGGAAGCTCTTTCTGACAGTTTCTCCTTCCATTCATCAGGTCCAGCATATTTTTCAAGAGATATAGGAAGTAATCGATGAATGACATGGTATATTATCCCTTCATTCCCAGGTGAATTATCAAGTAGATTGGATCCTCGAAGCTGAGATATTTCCGTATCCCGTCTCAGTATGACACTGGTACCATGTAAATACATGAGAGTAATGTCACTCAACAACTTGAGGATAAATGTTACTCTGGCCAATTCTTCAGATTTTTCAGACTCAATTTCTGCCTTTTCTGGATCGCCGACTTTTGATTTACCCTTCATTTTAGAAGTCGGCTCATCAACCTCCATAGATATTGAATTGGTTCCATCATCTCCCTGCCTCTTCAATCTAGGAAATTTCAAGACAATGTCAATAAGCTGATCAATAACTTGGGTGAAGTTAGCAGGGACTCTTCTGTGGCTCTTCGAACATTTTCCTGACCCATCATGAAGCTTATTTTCGGAGATTCCAAGAGGTTCATTCAAAGAGAAGCCGTGCTCACTGCCAGAAACCTTTGGCTTTTCTTTTTCCTTTGACAGTATCACAAAGTCCCTCCCTCCCGATGACTCCAGCTGGCAAGATGAAGCCACAGCTTTCATAAAGACCACCGGATCTCTTGAAATTACAGGTGCCATTGTTGTCAGGAATGTCCGAGGTAAAACCCTACCTATATGCCTTTTCCCACTCAATGTCTGTCGTATTTCTGATTCCATGGCAATTTGGAGGGTCTGAGGATCTTCAACGAGATGTCGTACGATAACAGATGCAACAGTATCATACCCAGGGAAGAAGCATTTCTTTGGAAGATTAAAAAGAGAAGACAAGCCCCCATTTTCGAGAAACTGGATGGCTAAAGCATGAGTTTTCGTTAAACGAGCACATAACTGGAGAACAGCCTGCATGATCATTGCTGGAACACATTGCTTTATGAGGCCACAGACAATTCGTAGAGCTTTTTGACCCTCTTCCAAGGTCAGGTACCCTGTAGACTTTCCAAAAACTATTTCAAAAGCGGGGTTTGTCTCCCTTTTAGCAGCATCTGAAGCCAGAGCTTTCTTTAAAGCTTCTGCTGGGTCCTGTGAAGACTCATTCTCCTCAAAAGAACTATGCTGAGATCCTCCTTGATTTCCTTCAACAGAATCAGATGAGATTCTTATTCCTGTCTGCAGCATCATGCTCAAGATAAGAAGCAAAGCACTAATGCATTTTGGGGCCAGGATCTCATTTTCAGACTCAGATTTAAACTTGAAATCCGTCAAGATATCAATTGCTAAGGTCACAATACCATCCCGCGCAGCAATTTCTCTTGTGTTATCATCCTCTGAAAGAACTAATGCTAGTATATGTGGAATCATAGTCAAAGCACCAGTATCCTTGGAGAAGTCAAGTTGTACTAGCTTCAGTTGCTGAATAAGATACGAGACCACTTTTGGGCGATCTTCCCCTTTGTTTCGGCTACATAGCGTCACAAACAAATCCATCAACGGGAAAGCCATAGAATCATCACTTTGAAATAACTTCAAGGATGCAGCAATAATTTCATCAACCGGTGGATCTTGTGGCTCTGCTTCTTCCTGTGGAACATCAGCAGTCTTTTCTACATCATCAACTTTTGGAGTTTCAGATGAATTACCAAGAGATAATGCAAGTGCTCGAGCTAGCTCATCATCTTCCTGAACAGGATCCTCAGGATGAGTAAACAGCCACTCCATAGCCATTTCAACACTGTTTGTTCCAATTCTTCGCAACGCTTCTTCAGCCCTTGACCTTGAAAACCCCATTTCAACAATCATACCAACAGTGGCTTCGTCAGGCTGTGGTGGCAAGGCCCTCTGGTTTGAACTCCGTGCGACACCACTGCGAGTTTGCCTAGCATCCACAATACCAGAGTATATATGTGTAACAAGGGAAGTGATGGAAGCCACAAAAGTAGGATTGCAATCAGGAAACATAGGGTGGTTCCATATAGGAAGTATGACATCCAAAACCTGAGACTGCAGATTTCTCACAAAGGTTTCAGGTTCCCTAGGAACAGGAAAAAGTCCAATGGACAAACCAATTGAAGCTGGTTGGACAAGAAGCTGCGTTTGAGAAGTACCAGCTGGAGATAACAGAAATGCAGAATTAACAAAATAGTCCAGTGCTCGGCAAAAGTTTTGCAGTGTATCTACCAGCCATGTATTGTGAGACCATATATTCCTTTCACCTGGCTTCTCGTTTTCAACACCAGACACAGGAATGGAGAATGGAAATGTCCAAAGCAGCTGGCTTGTAGCTTCAAATGTCGTAAGAAGCTCCTTAAATGTTCCATGGACATAGAAGCTATTCACCATAGCTGTAAAGCAGGTCCTCCTTCGACTATCAAATGTTAGGGAAGTGATGTCCTCTACCACCTTACCAAGGTACCGGCACTTTACTGACAGAGTCACATCATGCCCAGCAGTGGTACCATACCCTTGAAAGCTAAGAGCTTCAAGAAATACTTTAGCTAGTGCAGTGCCAAGCGTCTTAGATGCTGAACTCAATGATGCTCCATCAATTCTGCGACGATGAGGAGAGGTGAAGCCTTTCACAAGGGCTGTGAAGAAAAATCGCAATGTACAATTAAGCTTGTTTAAAATTTCAACAATGACAACTTCAGTGCTTTTCTTTTTCAATTCCTGGGAGGATGAACTTTCGGGTGAACTGAGCGGAGTCTCAGAATCAAAATTAAAAGACTCTAGGTGTCGACGGGTCCTCCCACCCCTCATTCGAGCTATTGTCTGCCGACTACGACCATGAATGCCTTCGCCAGAACGTACAACAGAAAGAAATTCACGATCCCCACTCCAAAGAGACTGAGAGCTACTGCTTCTGATGGAAATAGGATTCATGTATCTAACTGCTGAAGCATTGCTTGAATCCTCGTCACTCTCTCTTTCAATAGTACTAGATGATGCTGAAACTGAACTATCATGTTCCCGGTCAACACTCTTCTTTTCATCTTCCTTGGTATCACTACACAAAGCCATCTGCCAGATCGTTTCCCTATATGTTATCCCAAGATCTTTCAATACATCAGCATCAGCAGCACTCAATTCCGATACAACTGAAGTTGTCCCTTTCAACAAAAAATTGGAGAGGGATAACATGCCTTCTAGACCAGTAAGACATCTCAAAATTTGACTTTGGATTGCAGGCTCTAGTTTAAGAAGTTGAGCCCCTTCAATTGAAACCAAAAGCTCATTTGTGCTCTTCAAACGGTCACTTAAGTACAAGCACACTATCCGGGCTAGACCAGCAGAATGCTGAACAGAGAAGTTCTTAAAAGCGACAGAGAAACTCTGACCAAGAGAGGTTGATAGAGGCATAAGAGGTAAACGGAATAGCTCCATAACAGCATGAATTCCTTTTCTTTCAACAAATAGGCCACACACTTCGGCATTTTGAAGAACTGTTTCAAAGAGACGAGCAACATTTGACACACAATCTGGAAGAAACAGCTCAATGTTGGCTGGAGAAGTATCAGAAGATGGTTCTGCCTCATCCGAAACAGCTAAGCTCTTGTCATCAGTGTCAATCTCCATAGGAACAGGAGCAGCATCAGTAGAGACATCTGGCCACATAGAAGCCGTAGCCTCCAGCCCATTCCCAATATTCCGTATTGAAGTGAGAATTTCAATAAACATATTAACTCCATAAGTACGCAATGAAGATTGGTGACGTAAGAGTTCATCAAGCCCGCTTGACAAAATTCCAGGTGTATCGCCTGTAAGAGCCCGCAGATACGACATAGAAGTAAATATTTTAACAAAACACCTCAAGGCATTACGGTCCTTTACAGCCTGAAGACCGCTATTGTTGAGACACAGAGCATCCAGACAATGAGGAATGCATTTGATGGCTTCTGCAGAGCAGATAACCCCATCAGATATAGCATCAAGAAAGGCAGAAGTTAAACCAGCTGAATCTAGAGCATTGAAACAAGTGGGATCTTTATGGATGAGATCACTCATGACAGTGGCAGCAAGGGAAAATACTCCACCCCCAAAATCTTTTGCTCTCCGGAAGATAATGCATAAGCACTCAGGCAGCAAGCTCTCCTCAGAACCATAAAGGTTAGTGTTCCCAGGAGCATAAGTTCCAAGAGATATTGCACGTAACAAGGCTTTCAGTAAGAATCTCCTGTGATACGAAATTAATGCTTCAGAATATGGGAGCTGTTCAATATCAGGCTGATCAATAGAACCAGCTAGAACTTGTGAATCTTTTCCATTACTGTCCGAACTGCAGTTTTTTTCTTTTACATCATCTTCGGTACGAGAGACTTCCAGTTTTAGCCGGAAAATAGTATCGTCTAGGCCACCCAAATCTCTGAACAAAGCAGCAGCTGGATTGCTGTAATCCATGAAGGCTTCTAATATATGAACAGCGGTACTTACCAAATGCAAGTGTTGGGGATCTGTGTCTTTGATGAGAGGCACTAGGGTCGGAATCAGGCCAGCTTCTCTCATGGCCGAACATCCAGACGACGAAGAAACAAGAACTGTAACAAGGGATAACAAGGCTTCCGCAAAACCCAGAGACCACTTAGAACTATTACATATAACAGAATCGATAGATTTCTGCATGAGGCCAGATAGCAGTCCACGATGCCCACCAGAGGTGACTGCAGTTAAAACTGCCTGCTGCCGAGTTCGATCCTGCGACAGTGCAACCAAGGATAGCAGGCATAATATCCTTATATTCTCTGGGACAGTATCTTCATAGCTTACCAGCGTAACTAATTCATTGACAAACTCAGGTTCGCCATTAAAGAAAGAAACAACATTCTCCGTGTCGCCACTTGCTTGAACCAAAACAATGAAAGCATACAAACGAATGCATGTATACTGCCGTCGGGTCTTTAAAGACAAGAATGCCCTTGCAAATCTCAATCTGGTCAACAATGAGAATCTTAAACTGGGAGGAACATTGTGATCAGTAACTAAATTCTTCAAAAGTTCCAGATCAGACTCTGAACGCATGTTGACATCAGGTACATGGATAACTTGTAAACCACCAGGAAGCTCACTTGATGATTCATTACCAGCATAAAACTCAAAATGAAGAGTGCAACCTAGCTGGTGAGAAACCTGATCACAACTGTTTTCTGTGGCACATGACGTTAAGCCAAGACCTTCTTCTTTTCCTCCCCATCCTTGTGCAAGGCAAAATAACTTCGAATTTAGTGAAGCATCTCTAATAGAGTATTTTCCAATTTGTCTCTTCAAAAAAGCAGCCAAAGTCTGTAGGCAAGCTTCGACAACGTCTGCATCAGTAGATGCAAGCAGGAGAGAAAGATGCTGCTGCAGTTATAAAGGAACAAGCGTGTGAGAGTTATTCGGCATGACAATTAACCAATTAGAATATAAGTCCATGAACATCAGTACTACTTCTATACTGCTGTATTTGTTAGAAAAAAAACAACTACACAAGCATCAAGTGCGATTAAGGGGGATTATTGAACAGAATTACCTCGTACGAACTATAGAAGTGCTTGTTTGTGCAATTCTCTAAAACAACTCTGATAACTCGAAGGACTTGAAGAACAGCTTCCTTAGGGAAAGGAAGATCAGACTCCACAAAATCGTCCTCAATATGCAAATCCTTTCTTGTTTTTACGTGCTTCTCAAAAAATGTGTCAAAATGATTGAAGAGGTCCACCCAGTGATGGAAATCACCCTAAACAAAGGATAAAGGCTATAATTTAAAACGAGAATCAACAGAATAAAAAGAAATATCATAAGGAACAGAATTTGAGGTACCTTATCGAATTCCCAGCGGAAACATTCAAGGGGTTCTTGTATTTGCTCAAGTGGAACAGCAGTAACACTACTGATGAACGATCTGATTTTAGGAGGCTGAAAAAAATGAACAAAAAAATGGTTACCACAGCCAATGGATACAACACCAAATAAAACAGAACCCGCGCCCATGAAACGAATAATCAAATACACAGAGAAAGATAAATGGCAAAAGACAGTTTAATATAAAATACAACACTAGGCAGAGAAATCATTGGGAAAGCGTCCAAGGTTTGGCTTCCCATAGCACCAATATAAGGAATCAATCAAGGCCTAAATATCATCTCGATCATCAAAACTTCATAAACAGGCAAACGGAACAAATAACTAGAACAAATTATAGCCCAAATAAGTAGAATTCAACCAAATTAACGCAGAAACTACCCTTTTGCGTACGTAGAGGAAACTAGTTCCCGAGTAAAATGTTCTCTTAGGCAATCGCTAGTCCCGAGAAAGCCAGAGAAATTAAATAAATGCATACAATAGAACAGATATCAAAATGATCAAGGGTTTAATTATGTGGTAAACTTACCACTTCCGAAGCCCTCCTCCTTCTTAGCTTCATGATTAGAGACAGTGCATTTCCTGAAGCAAACTCACGATTGAGCGGTGATCAATCCTCAACACACGAGAGAGAGAAACTGATCGATAGACCGATTGACAACTGGTAATCACTAGCGAAACAGGAAGGAATCGAATCAAATTATCACCGATGATCTGGTTCAATATATGGGCAAGTAACGATCGCTGACCCAAAGGAATAGCAAGAGCAAGAAGAAGAAAAAGAAAGAGAAGAATCGAGTGTGGAGAAAATGATCAAAGTGTGAAGCGATCGGAAACTAGGGTTTTCAAGAAGATCGCGTATAGAGAGATTTGAGAGAGAGAAAGAAAGAGGGTTAGAGAGAAGTGGAGAAGATTTCTAAGAAGCTAAGCCACTTTGTTAAAATATATACTCTCAAGAAAATCTGTTCCAATGCCGATTTTTTTTGGCCGAATTTCCAAAGACGGTTTATCAAATTTTATCTTTTTTACCTCTTTTTTTGCTTTTTATTATTTTTCTTAATTTAATTTTATATTTAATTCCAATCTCACAATTTTCTTATAATAAAATTTTCGTGTCGACCAAGCCAGAAAAATCATTATTTGAATGTTAACTTTCTTATTATATTTTCATTAACTCCTTAATCTTAAGCTTCATACTATAAAAAAATATTTATAAAAATTTGAATAATCTCAAATACAACCAAAAAATACAGTAAGAGAACCCTCATGGAAAGTCTATCTGATAAAATAAATTTTTTTTTGTTGTTATCTGATAAAATAATTTTTTACTTTGGTTTACAACATATATTTGTAAAATTAATTTAGATATAAAATAAGAAAAGGAAATAATTATGTTAAACAATACCAAAAGTCCAATAATGACTTTGAAATACAAAGGATGGCTTATTTAAATATGTTATAATTTGTTATGTGACTATTTTAATATTTAAAAAGCATCTTTATAATCCTTAATTAGTTGATTAGAAGGGGAAAAAAACTCAAAAAGGATCCTTGAGAAAAGGGTAGAAGCAAAAGCTAAAGAGCAATGCGTGATTCTTTTCTTAACATCTAATTCCTTTTTATACCATCAAAACATATTCATATAACAATATTTATATCTACATATCTTCAATGAGAGCTTAAGACTCAATCTTCATTATCTGAAATCTGAAAGACCTGAAATTTTGCAAGAGAAGAGACCTTTTTTTTAGCATCTTGAGACATCTTTCTGCAAGTCTTGAATCTGAAAATGGATAATAGTGAAAAAGAAAGTCGAGTCTTTCCTTGCATTCTGATGTTGTTTGCAGCCACAAGTAGTTTCTTGCTTATTGTCTGACTACCTACACACTCTCCTAGGTTGTTTCCAACAGTGATGTTGGAGTGTTTCATCTCAGTAGCTCCTCCTCTTGACAATGAAGATCTTATGGTTTTAGGTTTAGTAGTGGAAGGACTAAGAAACTCTCTCTTGTCAAGAATCATGGAATCAGGTTTTAGGATCTGTTTGGCACGAGGTTTCTTCATCTTCTTGTTTTGACCTTGGCTTAATCCAACGACTCCTTTAACAGACTTAACAGAAGCAGAGCAATCTATAGTTTTGGGTTGATCAATGCTGTTAGAAGCACTCGGCTCTTGTGGTCCCTTTACAAGTGTAGCTTTTGCGCAGATAAACCAGGGAGTTTGGTTGTTCTTGAAGATGTACTTCATAGGCATAGATTCAGCAATGTGGTAAAAGTGAGACTTCCGTTTAACCTACTCAGAGAGGAGCAGAAAGTCAGAATGAATTTGACCATTAACGGGTTAGAGAAAATGGAGTGACTTGCTCATTTCCATTACCATTAGATCATTAACTTGTATCTCCCCTACGCTAGGTAAGCAATTTGCGTGTGTGTTTTCCAGTTTTCCTGCAAGAAAATACATGTAGTTTGGGTATATACTCTCATCTTTGTATTGAATTAGTAAATCAAGAAACAAGGAATGGAATAATCAATTTGAAGGAAACGCCATATGCAATCTCATGATCTTCTGCAGAACACTATGAACAATGATACGCATTCACAAGAACAAAGCAAGCATTTTGCAAATCCCCATGTGTATAACAAACCAACAAAGAAAACAATCGCCAATGATGCAATAGAAAATGTGAAAAGGTGAAATTTTGACCTGAACAGTTTATGTGTAACAAAGTAGAAGATGATACCATCAAAGTTTTCATCTTTACCGCTTTGCATCCCAATAAGGGCATGCTTTTTCTCACACATGCAAACCATTATAGGACGAAGCTCCACACCAACCCAAAATCCCATTAAAAAGAACCCAAAAGAAAGCCTTTGGAAACTCTAAAAGCTAAGTTAAAGCCAAAACTGACTGAAACATCAGCAAAAAACAAACCTTTTCTATAAGCATTAGCTACAGGAAACAAAATCGAAAGAGAGAGTTGAACAGAAATCGTAGGAAAAAAGGAGATTTGGAGCTTACTCTTGAAATCCCCTGCGGTGATATCCATAGGGACGGTCAAGACGATATGGGTTTCCAAGTTGGTATCAACAAAAACAGTCACTTCTTCTGCAAAAGCCATTGTGCAGAGGTGAGCAACCGAAGAGACACTGGAACGCTTCCGATGCTTTTGTCCATAAGCAAAACAGAACAAATCACGGTGTTTTAAGCTTTATAAAGAGAAGTGCTTATGGTTTTACTTGGCTAAAAACGGCGAACTGTGCAAGTGTACATATTAAAGTTGATGACAGAGTATTAAGTCCCAAAACGACGGCGTTTGGCGCCAGAATCATCTTTCCCTCTTTTCTTCTACCGAACAAAACCTAACGAAGAGTCACGGGGTCTGTCCCTATCTCCGTGAGAAAATGAACAAGCACAAGCTATGGCATCTGAGGCCTTTTGCTCGTGCTCTGGGACGCTATCACTTTTGCTCCTCGTCTATATCTTCATTTTCGGAGACTGCCTCTACTTCAACGGCCGCGGCTTTCCCGTTAAAGCACGTGACGAGGTCGAACTTCGAGACGACGCTTGATGATTTGCGTTCACTCGTTAAAGCTGCGGATTTCGTGGCGATCGACCTTGAGATGACTGGTGTGACGAGTGCTCCGTGGCGTGACTCCTTAGAGTTTGACCGCTTCGATGTCAGATACCTTAAAGTCAAAGACTCCGCTGAGAAATTCGCCGTTGTTCAGTTCGGAGTCTGCCCGTTTCGTTGGGATTCTCACTCTAAGTCATTCGTTTCCAATCCGTTAGTCTTTTTCACTTTTACAATGTTTCTTTGTTTCTGTTTGTTTGTCCAATGGATTTAAATATATGGCTGTGTTTGGGCAGGCATAATTTCTTTGTATTTCCTCGGCAAGAGCTCACATTTGATCCACCAGCTCATGAATTTCTCTGCCAAACGACATCCATGGATTTCCTTGCCAAGTATCAGTTTGATTTCAATGCCTGCATTCATGAAGGTTCTCCACTTTGTCTTTTTCTTCTCTTGATTGTCATATGTTTGTTACATACCAAAATCTGGGAAACTCGTGATGAGAAGAAAACAAAAAAGGTTTAGCAAGAAAGTCTGAAGTGATAGTTTGGCTTTTCAAAATCTGTGTAATTTCCGAGAAATTCACGTGCTTGATAATCTCAGGAATATCTTATTTGTCCAGACGACAAGAAGAAGATGCAACTAAGCGATTGGAAATGCTATACTGCGACGAGGATATGGATGCAATGTCTGAATCAGGAGATTTGAAGTTGGGGCGATTGGCGGATGTTCTTTTTGCTGAAAGAATGAAGAACAAGCTGAATGAATGGCGATCTGACTTATTACATGGTGGAAATGCATCCTCTGAGTCCCCAAGGATCTCAAATCAATCAACCCAGAGTTCTGAAACCGTGTTCTACCATATGCGTCCAGCTCTCAGTCTGAATGGTTTCACTTCTCATCAGCTCAGAGTTATTAAATCTGTAATGCTCTTTCTTGGATTGATTTCTGTTTTCACTTTCCTGTCTTCGGTGGACTGTTTCCTTATTATCGTGGTTCTGGAATCTGTCTATGCAGGTTGTAGGAAAACATTTTGGAGATCTTGTGTACATACATGTGAATGATAAAAGTTCTTGCTCACAAAACTTTGTTGTATACACTGATTCAGATTCCGACAAACAAAATCTCAAGGTAAGATAGCATATAGGTGGCTAAAAGGATTTACTATTATTCTATACATGTCAATAAGAACATATCTTTATCATTTGTTCATCTAAGAGGATCTTAGCTGAGAATGATGAAGTGAATTGTTGACTAATAGCAAAATTGAGGCTCCAGGGATGATCTAAAGATAGTATAGCCACTGGTTTTTCTACTTGAAAGCCTTCTGTAATTCAAAATTTATCTCATATTGCAATTGTATGTCTTTTACAGAAAGAGGCAAAGGATGAACGCAAGAACACAGCAAAAAGAAAGATAACATCTGCAATTGGATTCCGTCATGTGATTGACCTCCTTTCATCAGAGCAAAAGTTGATCGTTGGTCACAATTGTTTCCTAGGTATGCTAGTGATTTTACCTATGTGCAGATTTTCTACCTTAATCTAACCATTTCTTTATTCTAACGCAGACATTGCACATGTTCACAGCAAATTTGTGGGTCCTCTTCCTTCAACAGCTGAGAAATTTGCCGCTTCTGTTAACAATCACTTTCCTTACATTGTTGATACCAAAATACTCTTAAACGTGAATCCAGTGCTCCATCAGAAGATGAAGAAGTCCAGTACATCACTATCCTCTGCGTTTTCCTTGTTATGTCCACAAATTGAGCCTCCTTTGAAAAGATATGAGTTGTTCTTACAGCAGCGTGTCAAGATTGATGTCGAAGTGGACAACATTAGGTTTGTCCTTAGTATCCTTGACCCTCTCTTTTTGTATATTTTCTATGACATCTGCTTCTCTGTATCTTCTGTGTTTATTGGTTACACTGGTTCCAACAGATCTTTCTCTGTTTTAGGTCTTCTAGCTGGAATTCTGGAGCCAAACATGAAGCCGGTTATGATGCTTTCATGACAGGCTGCATCTTTGCGCAGGCATGCAGTCATCTAGGAATCGACTTCACGCATCACTCAGCATTAGAGAACTTTGTGCAGAATGAAAAACTTGCGAACTACATGAACCGTCTTTATCTGAGTTGGACAAGAGGCGATATCATTGACCTGCAAACAGGCAATAGCACTGCAGAGAACTGGCGGGTCTCAAAAGTCAAATTTGAGAACATCGTCCTCATCTGGGGCTTCCCACCAAAGCTCAAGGCGAGGGAGATCAAAGAATGCATCTGCAAAACCTTTGGCCCAACGTCTGTTACTTCAATATATCATGTAGACAACACAGCAGTCTTTGTCTTGTTCAAGAACTCAAAACTCGTCTCAGATTTCCTTACACTCAAACAGGAGCTGCAATCAAGCGGTGGCCCTGTCTCGGTTCTTCATCCTCTCTCCAAGATCCTTGAGGGAGGGAACACAGGAGCTGCTGATTATGAAGCCTACAAAGAGATTTGCAGCTCACCCATTTCAAAGATTCTATTCTCTGAGCAAGCTATAGCAGTTGGGGTCAAATACAGAACAAGACCCGTAGAATCTAACGCAGAAGAGGAGATGAGCCCTGAGATTAGTGAGAGAAGAGAGAACAGATTCGGTGGGTTTGACAAAGCATCGGATTTGATCGATGCTTTTTTTGCAAATAGAGTAGAAGTTGAAGCTGCTGCTAGTAGGACTCATTAATTAAGCTCTCTTTTAATCCCTTTTTTGTTTGATTCTTTAGCTTCAAAACGTATGTTTTGGTGTTGGTCTGAACAGTGAGTTTATGCTCAATTTTATGGAAAATGTATGATTATATAGAGTATTTCTGTGTATATTTCTCTCAATATAAATATTTGCTAATGAAAATCTATGTAATAATGTAGGGATGTCAATCTAAGACAATGGATCCCATGGAGATGTCAATCTCAATCAAGTTACCTTCTTCAATTTCTTCCCAAAACTCCATTATCATCATCTCCTCATAATATTTCTTCACATTTTCCAAATTCTCTTCCTTTGCATCTCTCACAAGAGCAATCTCTATCAAACCTTCTTCGTCTTCTTCTTCCTCTTTATCTCGATTTGTTTTGGTTTCTTGATCTTCAAGCTCTTCCAGAACATGATCATGGCGATGAGAATTGGACTTCTTGTTAACCACGTAGCTGGTGTGGAGAACATCAAAGAGAAACAAGATCCGGATTGTTACGAGAGTGTAAAGATTCTTGAAGAAAGAAAGTGATGAGGCCAATAATGTCTTTTTGACTCCATTTCTTGCCATTTTTTGGGAGCACCAGATCATACAATAAACCCAGACAGACGGATCTCTATGTATAACGATGACGATACATATACATATATATATGTATAAATATCTTAGCTTTCTAGGCCAATGCAATGAACATAGTAATGAATATAAAGACAAACTTGTTGTAAAATGTTTCCTATAATAGTGTAAGGGAGCCCATTACATTAAGAAAGACTTGCAGACAATTGATAAGACAGAGTTCAGACACATGCATTGTTGCTTTGACTTTCTTCTCCAGACTCAATACAAATAGCTGTTATCTTATAAGCTTATACTTAAATAGTCCGACAAAGAATGTGTTACCCTCATGTCAAAAATGGTCTTCAAGATACCGATATCGCCACTGCAAGCATAGTCTTGAACTCTTGATGAATCTTGAGTTAGTGTGGTAACCAAATGATAGATAGTTTGACTATATGCCGAGGAACTCTAGTCCAGTAGCGGTTGGCGTCAAGCCGTTTAGAGCTAAGTAGTTAGGGTCGTGAAACTTGCTTAGATGTCTCATTCCACTATCACAGAGTATGGTGACAATTGTGTGACCAGGTCCAAGGCTTTGAGCCACTCGTACTGCCCCAACACAGTTCATAGCCGACGAGCTTCCAACAAAGAGCCCATCATTCTTCAGGAGAAACCTGAAAGTAAAAACAAATCAAAATAAGAATGACTTTATGAGGATTATATAGCACAGCGTTTTCATGGAATAGCAATTCGTCACCTCGACATCTCAACGGCTTCTTTATCAGTACCACGAAAACCACCGTCAAGTTTTGCCATCATGAAGTTCTGAGTAAGCCTATTGATTCCAATCCCTTCAGTTATTGTATCAAATGGGTTCTTTAGTCGACGTCCTTCAGCTTCCTCTTTGGCGTACATTACTCCCCGCGTTACTTTATTGAACAGACCAGATCCAGGAGGATCGATCAGGAAGCATTTTACTTTTTTACTCTTGTCCTGTTTAAAAGCACAAGAACTTTGAGAGGAGCCTCTTTTTGTTTGTCACAGATACCATAACTCATTCACTTAACAGTATGAAGCATACCTGAAGAAACCTTGAAACACCTGCTAAAGTTCCACCTGTACCAGCAGCAGCAACAAAGGCATCGATGTTACCATGAGTCTGGTGCCAGATTTCAGGGCCAGTACCTTCATAATGAGCCCTATAATTAGCCAAGTTTTCAAATTGATCTGCAAAGAAGCCACCAGTCACGGAGGAAGACTCGTTTTCTTCTTCAACCCTGTAGCCATTAATTTGGCTGGCCAATCTTCTTTTTGAGGCTAACTCGTTTGCTTCCTGAGCCCGTCGCCGAGCAATGTTGACATAGTGATCTTTGTGTGTTATTGACACCGGCCTTACCCTCTCAACAGTAGCTCCAAGGGCTTCAATTATTTGAGACTAAAATAAGTCAAACAGGAAAAAAATTTGAGAAGATGCAATGCAAATGTATAAACAAAAAGACAACAAGCGAAAGCGAATCAAGTTTTTTGAAAGAAAACCTTCTCAATAGCAGCATCATCAGGTATAACAACATGGCATTTACACCCATAGGCAGGAGCAACGGTAGCAATGCTTATGGCAGTACTCCCAGCACTTCCCTCTGTTACAATTCCACCCGGGAATAGCTTACCAGATTCCAATGCCTAAACAAAGAAACGAAAAAACTGATTATTTTCGTCATTAGCATTGTTAAGAAGTCTTTGATGCAATCAGAACCAAGTCTTAGATGAGAGTAGGAAACAATCTTGGAGCTTGAAAGTTGAAAACTTCAATATTTTGATTACTATTTCAGCAGACAATACGGAAAATTTGAGCTGATAACATACCTCTTCAATGATCTTCACAGCAACTCTATCCTTGACGCTACCTCCTGGATTCAAAAACTCACACTTCCCCAGAATCTGAATGAGAAAACGAGAGATTTCAGCTTACAGGCAGTGTTATAAAGCTAATCTAAGAGCAGGTCATGACTTTCAGATATAGAAAAACGAGAAAAACCTCACATCCAGTAGCCTCGGAGAGACTGTTGATACGAATCAGAGGAGTATTGCCAATTGCATCGACGACCCCGTTTCTCTTTCTCAGCTTGCCCTTCCTCTTGTTATTATTATTCTTCTTCTCAGATGAGCGTGAATCGAGCTTACTGCTGGAGAAGCGGAAGCCCAAATAACAATAAGAAAACATCACCATGGCCACGGCTGCAGCAACGGCGCCNTTTTTAATTTTTTTTTTTATTTTAGTACAAGAAAAGCATATTTTAATTTAGGGAGAATTTTCTCAATGACCCAAAAATCATTTTTAATTTTGGGACTAATCCATGTTTTTTAGGGTTTTGCCAAATAACCCTTGGCTAAATTAAAGACCTAAAAGTTCAAGGTATTTACAACTTTGCCATAAATGAATTAATAAAAATAAAATATAATAAAATATTAAAATACTTTTATACTCTTCTTCTTCTTCAAATCATTTTTCTCCATTAACAACAATTTTTCTCCATTAACAATCTTTTTTCTCCATAAACTCTTTTCTTCTTCTTTCTTCTTCTTTCTTCTTCTTTCTTCTTCTTTCTTCTTCTTTCTTCTTCTTTTATCTTCTTTCTTCTTCAACCCTTTTTCTGCACGAGTTCATCGAGGTAAGCTTTCTGTTTTTTTGTTTTTCGTTTGGGTCGTGTATTAGGGTTTAGATTCATGGGTTTAAGTTATTTTAAGCTTGTTTAAGTTAGTTTTAAGTTCATTTTCCGTTTTAAGTTCGTTTAAGTTTGTTTAAGTTCGTTTAAGCAAAATCTACGTTCTTTTTTCGTTTTTTCGTTCAGAATCTGGGTTTAGATCTGTTTTGCATAACCCAGAATCGGAACCTAGACTAAAAATCAACCTAGACATATTAATTGGCACCTAGACTAAAAATCAACCTAGACTAAAATCCAACCTAGACTAAAAATCAACCTAGACATATTAATTGACACCTAGACTAAAAATCAACCTATACTAAAATCCAACCTAGACTAAAATCCAACCTAGACATATTACTTGACACCTAGACTAAAATTCACCTACCTAGACACAACCTAGACATTTGTTTTTTTTTTGAAAATTCTGCATTTTGTGACTTGAGTTTCATATTTATTTGCAGATGGTCAATGTATATGTCTGCTTTGGTGAGTGGATGGCTCACGAGAGATGGGAGTTTGTTGTTGACGCTAGTAGATGTGGGAGAATGATAAAAGTTGAAGACGATGTGGGTTTAGCCGAGTTTGTGAAGTTGGTATGTGGGGAGTATGATTTA
>KE151446.1:170347-190665 GCA_000411095.1 Aethionema arabicum
ACTAAAATCCAACCTAGACTAAAAATCAACCTAGACATATTAATTGACACCTAGACTAAAAATCAACCTATACTAAAATCCAACCTAGACTAAAATCCAACCTAGACATATTACTTGACACCTAGACTAAAATTCACCTACCTAGACACAACCTAGACATTTGTTTTTTTTTTGAAAATTCTGCATTTTGTGACTTGAGTTTCATATTTATTTGCAGATGGTCAATGTATATGTCTGCTTTGGTGAGTGGATGGCTCACGAGAGATGGGAGTTTGTTGTTGACGCTAGTAGATGTGGGAGAATGATAAAAGTTGAAGACGATGTGGGTTTAGCCGAGTTTGTGAAGTTGGTATGTGGGGAGTATGATTTATCTGAAGGTCGAGAGTCAATTGATGTTGTAAATCAATTGAAGTTGGTATGTGTTCATCTTTCCACATTCTAAAACTTGATTTTGTGTACTCTTTTCTTTTTTCCTTTTACTCCATAACACAAATGTCCATCTTCTTTAAGAGTGTCAAAAAAAAATCCATATATATATATTGAAATTTTTTGTATCTATTTAGATTATTCATCAAATAAAAATATATCACAAGATTGAATTCTAGATTGCAATGACATAATTCACAATTGTCATAAACGAAATTCTAAAACAAAATTCATTAGAAAAAAAAAACTTAGCTAAACAAAAAATATAAACATGAATATTAAACGTTTTTACATCTTAGATAAAATATGCACATCTTGACCAAGACCTAGACATAACATTCAATCACACATGAACGCACTAACCTCCAGAAATCAAACTCTACAACTGAAACCGAATCATTGAATTACTTAACCAAACATCAAAATCAGAGAGATTTGAGTTAGAAAACATGAGAATCATACCGTTGACCAGAGAACTTTCCTTGGGTTTTGCAGGTATTGCTTTACAATTCCCCAAATCTCGCCGGAGAATCATCAAATTTCCACCGCCACCGCCGCCAAGATAGCGTCTATTGCTACTATTACCAATCCTACAAACGGTTTTGGAGCAATTTCCGAACACGAACCGACGAGTAAACGGAGAAGAGGTACTAGAACAGCCACAAGCTGTAATCAAATCAAGAACACTTGTACCCAACTCTATATTTCTACATGACAGCATCATTTTCTCACTTTCAAACCCAACAAAACTAAGAAAAACTGGGATTTTTAAGTCCAAAGAGAGAATCTTGATTACAAATTCTGACACCAGCTATACAAAGTTGAGTTTAACTTTCCAGGGTCGAGAGAAATTTCAAATAAAAAATAAACAAAAAGAAGAAATTTCAAGTGGGTGAGAACTGAAATTGAGTTTTAATTTTTAGGGTTCGAATTCTTCTTCTTTGATTGCAGAAGAGCGGCAACTCGCCTTGATGCGAAGATGAAGAGGAAGAACGCAACAGAGGAAGAACGCAACATAAAAGGAACTGAGTTGAAGATGAAGATGAGAGAACTGTGTTGGAGACGAAGAAAAACGATTTAGGGTTCATGGAGAACGAGGGTAGTTTAGGCAAAAAAATTGTTTTTTTATTAAAAATTAAAATTAATAATAAGGGTATTTTGGGCAACTCATAACATTTTGGACTGAATTAAAATATTTAAAAAAGATGAGTCATGGCCCAAAATAAAATTGGTTTTTAGGTTATGGGTTATAATTTCCTCTTTAATTTAACTATTTAAAAGGAAAGTCTCCTGAAACTCTTCGACGCACCAAAACGATGTCGTATCTATCTCGCATTCTCCGTGGCACCTTCAACACCTCCATCCGTTTTAGCTCCACCGCGGCCTCAGACACGGTATCCACCGAAGCTATTACAGCTGCAGCGACGACTTCGAAACCTAAACAGTCACTCAGCAGTATCGTAAATAATGAACGGAACCCCAAACGTATCGTGGAGAAGTTCAAGAAAGCATGTGAGTCGGAGAAGTTTCGAGCTGACATAGCCGTGTATGATAGAACCGTTCGCCGTCTTGTGGCCGCAAAAAGATTGCACTGGGTGGAGGAGATTTTGGAAGAGCAGAAGAAGTACCGCGAAATGTCAAAGGAGGGATTCACAGCGAGAATCATTTCCCTGTATGGAAAAGCCGGTATGTTTAAAAATGCTCAGAAGGTGTTCGACGAAATGCCCGAGAGAAACTGCAAGAGGTCAGTACGCTCCTTTAACGCACTACTGAATGCATATGGTATTTCTAAGAAATTCGATGTAGTTGAAAAGCTTTTCAAGGATTTACCAAGCAAATTATCAATTGAACCAGATATCATCTCTTACAATACTTTGATCAAAGCATTGTGTGAGAAAGGTTCTTTATCAGAAGCTATTGCTTTACTTGATGAGATTGAGAACAATGGCATGAAACCTGATTTAATCACATTCAATACTCTGTTATTATCGTCATATCTGAAAGGACAATTCGAGGTAGGGGAAGAAATATGGGCTAAAATGATGGAGAAAAATGTAGCTATAGACATTAGAAGTTACAATGCCCGGTTGCTTGGATTAGCCTTGGAGATGAGATCAAAAGAGCTAATAGAACTCTTTGAAGAACTGAAGGCTAGTGGGATAAAACCTGATGTATTCAGTTTCAATGCTATGATCAGAGGTTCCATCAATGAAGGAAAAATAGAGGAAGCCAAATCTTGGTACAACGAAATTGCAAAGAACGGTTATCGTCCTGATAAAGCTACGTTTTCGTTACTGCTTCCAGCTATGTGTAAAATAGGCGACTTTGGATCTGCAGTTGAGCTCTGCAAGGAAATATTCAGTAAACGGTATCTTGTTGCTCAAGTGATCTTGCAGCAAGTAGTGGATGAATTGGTGAAAGAGTCGAAGGAGGAAGAAGCTAAGGAGATCGTGGAGCTTGCAAAGACGAATAATTTCTTGCAGTTTAAGTTAGATTTGTCATGCGAGAAGCAGTAGATCATTGCTGTTGGGGTTTATTACTCGTATTTATCGTGTCTCTATCGTTCTTGTGCTTGGCTTGTGTTCTTGGATCATGTTGCGTTAGGAAATTGAACTGCAAACTCGAGTTATTCCATTTCTTATATTATTTTTATCAAATTATATGACGTGATATCAAAAATCTGGTAGATAATTGCAGATGGATGAATATAATTTTGACGGTCTAAAGTCTAAACATTGGTTAACACTTTATTCGCAAAATATATAACAAAATCGATAAAATATCATATCGTAACATGAGGCTTAACCGACTTCCAAACAGTCGATATCATATGAGCCTTTAAAATTAAAATGGTCTTAAGTTATTCCTGCTTCCAAACAGACTCGTATTTCCTTTTTTATTTTTTTTCTCCCCTTTTTCTCCGATTTGCGATCGTTTATCAAAACCCTACTTCAACCCTTGTTTACCAGGGCTTGGAGACAACGCTGCAACTAGAAATGGCATCTATTGCTCTTCGATCTCGTATGCCCAGATTTTTGAGGTATGGATCTCGTAATCTGAGATTATTCTCTTCGGAAGCAACTTCTTCCAATTCTTCTGCTAAAGCGCCGGGAGTCTCCGCCGCCCAGTCGATCATTTCTGATATTCCACCGCCAAATCAGCCTCCTCCTCCTCCTCAAGCGGGTGCGGCGGCCTTCGAGGTACTGGGAAAGGAGCGGAAGGGTCTCAAGTTTCTTAGTTATGGACTCATCTTTGCACTCTCCGGTGTTACAGCGGCTGCTGGTTACGCCACCTATGGTATGTACTTGCATTCTCTCGTCCATCAATATCTCTTTCCCTCGTCTATACTGGTTGATTGGCTTGCAAAACTGCGTTTAATTGGGTACAATAACTCTTTTAGTTCTGAGTGTTCTTGTTTACTTTGCTTCGTAGCTTACACGTTAGATGAAGTGAATGAGAAGACTAAGGCGTTCAGAGAATCAGCTAAGCAGACACCACCTGTTGATTCCTCCGGCATTGAAGTGAGTTCCTTGATTGACCCTGGCTCGCTTTCAAACTACGTCTTACTAAGCATCTATGTTTCTGCGTTGTCTAATTAATTCCACAACCTTTTGGAGAAGCCAATCAACTTTCTTTAGTCACTGGCTTTAAATCTTTGTCTCAAATGCCACTTAACCCTTGTGCTGCCATGTTGATCTGGGCTTGCTTCAAGGTGTCATTTTTTTCTATGCTTAAAGGACTGTTTATATGATTCTGTCAATTAATACCTATATAATTGCTTTATCTGCAGAAATATCAAAACATGGTGTCCTCTGCTGCATTGGCAGGTATAGTCATGTTTTCCTTCGTCACCATAAATAGTTTTGTGTTAAATCCAGCTGCTATTATTAAGCTTACCATGTCATATTTTGCTTTAATTCTTATCAGTTCCTGCCAAAGCTGTTGAATTATATTTGGAGCTCAGGGAATTTGTGGAGGAACAAGTTAAAGTACGTCATTCACAACGACAAATATTCTGCATCTCTTCTTTTTTTTCATTTGTTCCAGAATCCTTATTTTTTTCTCTGATTCCTTGTAGGGCTTTACGGAACCTCTCTCAGAAAAGCTTCTTCCAGATTTGCACCCCTCAGAACAGCATGTCTTTACTCTAGTTCTTGATTTGAATGAGACACTGCTTTACACAGACTGGAAGGTAATTTTTCATTGATTTGGGAGTTCTTTACTAATCACCTAAAACTTGCATTTTATATGTGAATCTAACATCTTTGGTTTCCCAGGATAGAGCTTTACTGGTGTAGTGACTTTTATTTCTTAAGTAACACTAATTGGTTTTCCCTACCTTTTTCTGAAAAAATGTTTAGCGGGACAGAGGTTGGAGAACATTCAAAAGACCAGGTGTCGATGCATTCTTAGAACATCTAGCAAAATTTTATGAGATTGTCGTGTATTCTGACCAGATGGATATGGTAATCCCCGTTAACTCGTTTTTAGTTTGTTCCTTGTACTCTCATACCAATGCGGCAAAGTATTTTTATTTCTTGTAGTATGTATTTCCGGTGTGCGAGAAGTTAGACCCAAATAACTACATACGTTATAGGCTAGCAAGAGGCGCTACTAAATATGAGAACGGCAAGCACTACAGGGTACGTAAGCAGCCTAGCCTCTCTCCGTCAAAAGATACTTTCTCACTCACCAGAGTAGTTTGTTTCTCGGCTAACTTTGAAATTTGCGGTACAGGATCTATCAAAGCTGAATAGAGACCCAAAGAAGATTCTGTATGTTAGCGGAAATGCTTTTGAAACAAGCCTTCAGCCAGAGAACTGCGTGCCAATCAAACCCTACAAACTCGAAACAGATGACACAGGGCTTGTCGACTTGATACCCTTCCTTGAATGTAAGTATCATGAACCAAAGTCACCTTTTCAATGTTGGCTTGTTGGCTGATCCCTCCTGGTTGGTTATACTATCGATCTGCAGATGTTGCACGTAACAGTCCGCCTGACATCAGACCGGTTCTAGCATCCTACGATAGAAAAGATATTGCGAAAGAGTTCTTAGAGAGGTCCCAAGAGTATCATAAGTGAGTCGAGCAGAGCAACCTTGTGTGTTACACGTAGTATGAATGCAAAATCTGTTGTTTTAGTGCCCACTAAGTGTTATATAATACCCTATATGAATGTGCAGGCGAATGCAAGAACAACGGGGACAAGGCCGATTCTGGAAGCGTTAAAGGAAGATTCTACATTTGTGTATAGCGAGAGGAGATAATCCTCATTGATGCACACTCATAAAACAGGAGCATGATGACCTCTGCTGTTTTTCGCTGTCGATTTAGGTACAAAATCTAAACCAAAAATCTTGTCTTTCTCGTCAAAAGAGTTGTTTTGTCTTTACTCAATTTTCCTCATCCTAATCTTTGTCTCCGTATTACGAAGAAAACATTTTCAAAAAGAACTAAAGAAGAAGATTCCTTTTTTGTTGATTAACAAATCATTTTTCTAATCTATTCGTTTAATTACTAAATCATTTTTTTGATTGTTAAGTTACCTTTTTAGCTTTTGTAGTACGCTTAATATCTATTATCTACCAGTTTCAATGCGTGTCTTAGGGTGCAATTTCAGGTCCACAATTAGAAAATCTAGCTTGCAGTCACAAGGTCTCCTTTATTTGTAACAAATATATATAGTAGTATATAATAATTGCTAAAAATTGAACTTATCCAAGATTAGGTTGACAGCCAATTAGAAAATTTCTTAACGTGTACTTAATTAAATCAATTAAGAAATTGTAGTACAAAACTACCACATGACTTTAAGTACGACTTCTCAAGGGCCACTTATATATCCCATTACATATGACACATCCTCTCCTAACTTCGATTCAGACACACAAACCCACTGAATTCACATGTCTCGCCCGCTTCTTTTCCTCTTCTTCCTCTTTCTTGTCTTGGTCGTCCCTTGTTTCTCCCATGGTACGGGAGATCACGACGGCGATGAGGTTGAGGAGACTCACCCCGATCTCAAATCAAGATCCTTAATCTCTGTCAAGATCGGATGTCTTGTCATCATCTTTGTCCTAACTTTCATTAGCGGTGTCTCTCCTTACTTTTTGAAATGGAGCCAAGGCTTTTTGGTTCTTGGGACTCAGTTTGCTGGAGGAGTGTTTCTTGCAACCGCCTTGATGCATTTCTTGTCTGATGCTAACGAGACTTTTGGGGATTTGTTGACGGCAGAAGGAGAATCTGAGCCCTCTCCAGCTTACCCATTTGCTTATATGTTGGCTTGTGCTGGTTATATGTTAACCATGTTGGCTGATTCTGTCATCGCTCATATCTACTCCAAGTCCCAACCAGATTCAAACGACGTCGAGCTTCAAGGTACCAAATTTGATCTACTTACACTCTCAAAGAATCATAAATTTGGAATCTTGAATCGAGAATTAGAAGAGTTTGTGATGAAAGTTTCTGCTTTGTTTCGTTTTTAGGGGAAAACAAATCGAATCAGACCTCAAAGAGAACGGAGACTTCAGTTGGAGACAGCATTCTGTTGATTGTAGCTCTCTGTTTCCACTCTGTATTCGAAGGCATAGCAATTGGAATCTCGGAGACAAAATCAGATGCTTGGAGAGCTTTATGGACAATTACACTCCACAAGATATTCGCAGCTATTGCAATGGGGATTGCTCTTCTTCGAATGATCCCTCACCGTCCTTTATTCTCCACCATCACCTATTCCTTCTCATTCGCAATTTCCAGCCCAATTGGTGTTGTCATTGGAATAGTGATCGACGCAACCACTCAAGGGTCGGTTGCAGATTGGATATTTGCAGTGTCGATGAGTTTGGCTTGTGGAGTGTTTGTGTATGTGTCTGTAAATCATTTGTTAGCGAAAGGGTATCTTCCAAATGAGAACGAGAAGGTTCATGTGAACGAGCCTGGTTACAAATTTTTGGCTGTGTTGTCTGGAGTTGTAGTCATTGCTATTGTTATGATATGGGATACTTGAGAAAGAACACTGAACAGTAACACACCACTTTCTTTCATCACTTTCTCATCTAAAATGGTTACATTGAATTCCATTCAAAAATCAACAACAACACTTAGCAGATTACACATTTCTACTCCGTAAAAAGATCGAAACCTAATTTGTGAATCACAAATTTCAGAAAATGACGACGCCGCTTACTCTTTTTTGGTTTTTTTCTTTTTCTTACAAAACGGTGAGGAGTGGTATTGAGAATTGTTTATTTGGGCTATTAATGGGCCCGTTTTGGGTTATTATAAAGTGATTTGTCCCGCCACGCTCCAACAACATATTACGCTTCCCATTTCAAATTTGACTGCCGATTTTCTATTTCTCCCTTCTTCTCCGCCTTTATTCTCTTCCCGTCTCTTCGCCTTTTCGGTCTTCAATTTCCTTGCATCGGTGGTGCCGTGGTGGGATCGAGGGAGGTTAGAACTTTCAGGCTTTTCCTTCGAATTTCGTATAGTTACGCGAATAGCTAGGGTTCTGTATCCGGAATTTGAGTAAATTGTGAAGGGATCGATGAATGTGGGAGATTTGAACAAGGTTTGGGAAATTAAGGCTTTGAAGAGACAACCTAGGGAAGATGAAGCCAGGAAGATTCTGGATAATGTAGCCAAGCAGGTTCAACCGATTATGGCTAGACGAAAATGGCGTGTCAAGCTTCTCTCTGAATTCATGTAATGAAGGGTTTTACCTTGTTATTGTCACTTCGGTTTCTGGGTATTTCGTTATTTTACTTGGCAAGTTTTATCTCGCATGGTTCAGATTTGAAGGAAGAGTCAAGTGTATACCAACCTCTTATTGAAAAGGGGCTTTGTGAAAAGTATTGATTTTAGTGTTTACGCTATTGTCGTCTTGATCTAATTGCAGCCCAAAGAATCCAAGGCTATTGGGGGTGAATGTAGGAAGGGGCTTGCAGGTGAAATTAAGGCTTCGGAGGCCAAACCGGGAGGGGGAATTCTTACCCTACCATTCAATTCTTGACACCATGCTCCATGAGCTTTGCCACAACGCCCACGGTCCTCACAATGCAAGCTTTTATAAGCTCTGGGATGAACTTCGAAAGGTATTAACGCACTGCTCTTCCTTTCCTCCTTGTTTGACCACTTGATTGCATATTGATCTTTAGGAAGTCCACATACATTTTGGTTTTGGATGAAAATAAAAATCTGAACAAACTGGACTGTAGAGAGATATGAGTAGGATGCTGTCTTGTTGAAGAAAATAGAGCTGTTATTGTTCAGACCTCTTGTTTCTTGAAATCTCTAACCATAGCTACTTAGTTGAGATAAACCAGTTGTTGAATTGTTTCTTATCCAGGGTATAACATATACACCCTGGCACAGTGGTTGCTTTTGAAGAAGTTAACTCATAATTTTATCTACTTTCCACTTGCATAACCATTACTGATTTGTTTGTCCATGTGGCGTTTACTGATTCTATTGCGTCTAGGAGTGCGAGGAGTTGATGTCAAAGGGTATAAGAGGGACAGGACAAGGATTTGATGTCCCTGGGAAGCGTTTGGGTGGATTTTCTCGTCAGCCTCCCCTTTCATCTCTTCGAACCGCAGCAGCTGCAGCAGCAGACAAAAGAGTTAATGCACGAAATCTACTACCCTCTGGACCTCATCGTCTTGGTGGTGATAGTAGCATTATGTCAGATCTTAGTCCTATACAGGCTGCTGCAATGGCAGCAGAGAGGCGTTTGCTTGATGATATCTGGTGTGGTTCGCATTCTACAGAGATTCTAGAAGAAGAAAATGATAGTGACCCATCTAAGGAATCCGTTTCAGTAAGGGAAACTTCGACGAGCTTGAATGACAATCATGCAAGACCAGTAAAAAGAGGTAGTGGATTAGATACAACTTCATGCCCTCCATCTTCCAGTCATCAGTGGGGATCAAAAGTAATTGATTTAACGGAGGAGCCCTCGGAGACTAGATCTACTAAAAAAAGAAATTGCACCCCAGGCCATCCGGCTCCTTCTTGCTCCGAAGATAAACTGCTCTCTGTGGTCATGAAGTCATCTGAAACTTCTTCGTCAACTAGCCAAAGTAGAGATGAATCTGCAATGTGGGAGTGTACAGAATGCACGTTATTGAACCCGGTAAGTCTATGAAATATTACTTCCCTTGACACTGAATTAAATTTTAGCTTTCACTTCATCCAACATACGTTTCTCATTCCGTCTTGTTTTCTCCGAGTAGTCGTTGGCTCCAATATGCAAACTATGTACCGCAGCAAGGCCAAAGGATAGGGAGATAAAGTACAAAGTCTGGTCATGCAAGTTTTGTACGCTGGAAAACGAGGTAAAGCTGGAGAAATGTGAGGCCTGTGATCAGTGGAGGTACTCGTACGGAGCACCATTGTCGACTGGGGCTCCCAACGTCGGCACTTAAGATAGTTCTTCTACAACAACTGAAGTCAACTATTAGCTATTCTTACAAGTTACAAGGCCATGACTGCCACAAGGTTATCCCTGATCGTTGACTAAATCCCGACTTGGGCCCTTTGGTACATTTTTTGAGTAGGCCTTTTAACTTGTATTCGCCTTAAAGAATATTGGAAACACAAAAAAAAAAAACGATGAATGATGAGAAAAGAAATGGATGGGTTTTTTAATCTTGCACGCCGACAAATAAAGAAAAGGTTTTGTGGTCTTTTTGGATAACTTTCTAGTCGAAGAAGGAAATCAATTGGCTTTCAAAGAAAGAAGGAAATCAATTGTTCGTTAGAATTCGATGGCGGTCACGTCTGTAACGTCTATAGGTTTGCCTTCTTTTGTATCTTCGGGTTCTTGCTCTAGACAGAGGGTCTCTTTGCTCTCATTGCTTCCATCTTCTATCCATGGCGGTTTCAGTTCCTGCCCTTGCGCCGTTAAACTTTCATTATCGTCTACGAAGCTCTTTGCTGTTCCGGAAACAGTAGAGCCATTTCCTGAAACTCTCGATGAACCCGTCACTGCAGTTTCCGAGGTAAGATGTTTTTCTTACCTAGTCTGAGAATTTCCATGGTTTCCGGTGTAAATATAAGTCTTTTTGTTAAACCTATCCTGCAGAATCATTAGTACCGTACGTGATATATTGGTGTCGTTTCTCTAGCCTGTGTTTGATCAAGCTGTCTGAACTTCCCAATTCGACCTAAATTTGCTTTTTTGTCTGCTGTTGTGAACTGACATTCACATGCTCTTTCAGGTTCCGAGCTCTTCTTCAATCAGTGGAGACGCGGATAAGGTATAATTTGTAGGTGTTGGAACTCAGAATAAAGAATTGTCTAAATAGACTACCCATTTGCCATCAGGTTTCGTTACGATTTCATATAAAACTTTAGCAACGATACTTAAGTTCTGAAATTTTTGCTATGTCATTGTAAGCCTTTAACTTTCTGGTTTATTACATAGTTGCAACATTGGACCGCTGATGCTCTTATGGATTTGCAATATGAGAACACATGTAACAAGATAAATGTATTTTTGTTAGCAGATGGCACCAAAACAAAAGATTAGGATCAAGCTTAGATCTTACTGGGTGCCTCTTATAGAGGACTCATGCAAGCAGATACTTGATGCTGCAAGAAATACCAACGCAAAGACAATGGGTCCTGTGCCATTGCCGACCAAGAAGCGTATCTACTGCGTTCTCAAGTCCCCACACGTGCACAAGGATGCTAGGTTCCATTTTGAAATCAGGACACACCAGCGCATGATAGATATTCTCTACCCGACTGCTCAAACCATCGATTCGCTGATGCAACTTGATCTTCCGGCTGGTGTAGATGTGGAGGTAAAGCTCTGAAGAAGAATCGCAGTAAAACTGGTAAAAAAACTCGTTTTCTACCCTTGCTGTCTCAATGTTCAAAATCCATATGTGTAATCAATTGGTTTCTCTGTCCTTGTGCATCCTCTAATAACTTCATCTGAGTCTTGCTGCTGCTCTTACAAAAATTCTTCCGTCAAATTTTGGAATTTGAAACTGCAAAAAGATCTCTTTCCCTGCATAATCTCCTACCATATGTCTAAATTCATGGTTGTTAGTTTCTTAACCAAAAAATGGCTGTTTTCTTTCTCTATAGGTTGAGGACATGAACACGCATGAGCAAGCTGTTCTTGTAACCATACCGTTCTGAAAACATTTTGTAAGTGTTAGTAAGCTTAACTCTTTATGTTTCTTCTCCCAATTCTACATCTGCATTATGTTTTATTGGTCCTAAATCTCATAATGTGTCTATTTTCATGATCTTTTCACTTGAATCTAATTATATTATAGTAACTTATAAAACTGAATTCTTGTCCTTGGACAAACTTTTCTTTAATCAATTAGCTGCAAGAATGTTAAGGTGTAGTGTGTAGATAAACCTAGGATATAGTGATTTCAGATTTGGGAGCTTTGAAGTCAAAGGACGATAGCCTCACGTTTCTTTAGTCAAACAAAGATATGTCACTACAAACGTCACCTTTTTTTTCATATACATTATTGCAAAGTATATAGTTATTTAATTAATTATCAAATCATTTCAAGCTCTTTAATACATTAGACATTATTTCACGTTTTCTAAGGTTTACTATATATAAGTATGACTTTTCCCTTGGTTTAGGTTCAGTTATAATATGAGTAGATAAATCATTAAAATAGGAGGTTGATGATATAAAAAGTAGGTGGCACAATAACCATGTGATGTTTTATACATATCAGCTCCACTCTTTTTAACCTTTTAATCAGTTAATAACTTTCACCACTTTTCTCTAATCAATATTTTTTATTAGTAAATTATTATAAGATGATAAATTATTTTATTAAGCTTAGTAGTATTCGCAATTTATTAATTATTAAAAACAGAAGAAAAAAAAGATTACATAATTTTATAAAGTTACCTAAAAGTTGTTTATCTCATATTTATTTATATATTATTTACCTCCATTTGCCCTGAGCATGATTAAAAAAACAAATAAGAGAGAATAAAAATGTTGCGGAGGAAGATCACAAGTCAGCGCCGCCTATATAAGCTCTCTTCTCTTTCTTCTTCTTCTCCTCTTAACCAAACTCTCTTCTCTTCCTTTCCAGCAACCAAACATCGTCTCTGCACTTCTTCTTCTTCTCTTTCTATGGCAACCTGTATCGATTCAAATCGGTCTCAAGACGATGATTCAAGGTTCTTTCGACAACCCTGTTGCTCGAGATTTCCTTTCAACGGAAACCAGACCAGAACCCCCCACACCACTTCTCTTGTACTCGATCAAAACGCCCAAATCGACCATCTCTGGATCAAGATGCTTGAAGAAGCTCAATCTGATGTTGAGCAAGAACCCATTTTGTCTTCCTACTATTACGCTTCAATTACATCTCATCGATCTTTAGATTCCGCTTTAGCGAATATCTTATCAGTAAAGCTCAGCAATTTAACCCTACCCAGCAGTACTCTTTTCGATTTGTTCTTGAGCGTTCTTGAAGAAAGCCCAGAAATCATTGAATCGGTAAAGCAAGATCTTTTGGCAGTGAAGGAACGAGACCCAGCTTGCATTAGCTACATCCATTGTTTTCTCAACTTTAAAGGCTTCCTCGCATGTCAGGCGCATCGAATCGCTCACGAACTCTGGTCACAAGACCGAAAGATCTTAGCTTTATTGATCCAGAACAGAGTATCCGAGGCTTTTGCCGTCGACTTTCACCCAGGGGCTAAGATCGGAAACGGGATTTTACTTGATCACGCAACCGCCGTGGTGATCGGCGAGACGGCGGTGGTTGGGGACAACGTATCGATTCTTCACAATGTGACACTTGGTGGAACTGGAAAGCAGTGCGGTGATCGACATCCGAAGATCGGAGATGGAGTGTTGATTGGAGCAGGGACTTGCATATTGGGGAACATTACAATCGGGGAAGGAGCTAAGATTGGAGCTGGATCGGTGGTGCTCAAGGATGTACCGGCGCGGACGACGGCGGTTGGGAATCCGGCGAGATTACTTGGTGGGAAAGAGAATCCAAAAAAACACGATAAGATACCTGGTTTGACAATGGATCACACATCGCATCTAACCCATTGGTCTGATTATGTAATCTAAAGAATGTGTTCTGTTCTTTAGACCGATTGAATCATCCATGATCCGTAATAAATATATGCATCCTCATCTTGAGGTGATGAATTCTAAAGTAATTATAAAGTTTCGACGGAGAGAAGTATGTAATGTAATAAATAAAGATAGGTCCTCAATAAGCGTAGGCTTGCGAATAAGGTGTCTGAGTCTGTACTAAACTAAAGTTTGGTGGTAAATCTATAATAAATTGAATTATGAATGTCAAATCTCTGATAATCTATAGTTTGGGGGTAAAATCACTGAGAACACTGAAATATGTACGTGAATCTGTAATAAAGTGAGAGTGTAGGGGTTACAACAGCAATAAACCAAAATATCTGTGTAAATTTAAAGTTTGGGGTAATTCCGCAATAAAAACAAAAGTTGTGGATGAGTCTGTAATAAACTATAGTTAGAGTGTAAATCAGAAATAAGCTAAAAAAGCTGTGAGTGAATATGTAATAAAGTAAAATGTGTGGATAAGTAGATAATAAATGAAAGTTGTGTATGAATCTTTAATAAAGAAAATTTGTGGGGAAAATCGGCAATAAAACAAAAGCTGTGTGCAAAACTTGAATACAGAATCTTTAATTTCCGTCTGTTTTTGTTTCTTCCAAACAGTCTTACGCGCCTCAAAATCAGATTTTCGTAAAATCAAGCAAAATCGCTGGACTATAGTCCAGAGATTTTGAGCACGTGGCGTTAACTCGCTCTACCTGCGTCTGGGCGTTTATATTTTAATTTATCCTTAAAAAAGTGGGCCTAAATTAAATTTAAAGATAGGCCTAGGTCACACTGTCATTGACTAAATATACGCCCATTAATAAAGTACGAGACTCATTAAGGAAGCACAATAGTTTATTTCTTTTCTTTTAATTGGGCCCAAATGAAATATAATTGTAAACCCAAATAAGAGAACGAATTAACTAAACCTAAGCCCATTTTCGTATGTTCTTCCTCCTCTGTATTGTCGTTTAGGGTTTCTTTTCCTCTCGCATTGCTATTGTGCTTTAACGAAGACAGAAGAACATACAGATTTAAGATGTAAGGGTGAAATTATTACCATCCTTCTACAGACAAGATTTCAAGTTCGAGTTAATCGATCTGTGATTTTAATACGATCTGCATTGAAAAAAATATATTGATTAAGGACGGAAATTAAATTGTTTAGCATCGATTTAGATAAAAGATTTCAAGTTGGAAGCGATCGATCTTCATTTTTTTCAATTAAAATTTCATCCGCTTAATATTATTTATTTTTTTTGCTCTTGATAAATCCTACGCGCCTAAAAAATGAAAATTAGCGAAATCAAGCAAAACAAATATTTATTCTTTTTTTTTATTTTTAAACAACGCTTGTCGCTACGCTGCGTTTCATTCAAATAAGCCTTTAGACTTTAGTATTTGAATCGATGACACGTAATCAGTGAGATTCAGCGACTCTTATACGTATCGGCTTAGAGAAGCGGAGTATTGGTGCTCGACTGATTTCTGCTTTTTGGATCAACCAAAACTTGTAGTTTGTGATTAGATAATGAAGAAAGATGGCCATCTGAAGCCGAGCAAACTCTGCTCCTGCACACAGTCTTGCACCGCCCCCAAACGCCATGAATGTTTTAGAACCTGAAACCAATTCTTTTCCCTGCACCAATCCATTCCATATGCCACACCCACACACTCAAGTTTTTTTATATTATCTTTTATGTATAATCTTGGCCCAGAGTAGAAAGAGGTACATACCTCCCATCTCCATGGATTAAACTCACAGGGGTTGTCATGTATCTTAGGATCCAAATGAAGAACAGATGGAGGAACCAATACAATCCAACCTGCTGGAATCGTATAACCTGCAGCCAATACATCTTTACTCAGGAACATGTAGTTTATGATGCCAAAGAGAGAAAAAAAAATCAGACTTTCCTTTGATCTCCACATCACTCACTGCCTTCCTAAACATAAACGGTGCTAAAGTTCCCAGACGAAGAGACTCGTTAATAACCTGCAATTTTGCAACAATGAATCAAATGCTTTAAAACTAGTGAGGCACGCAAACTTTGTCATATGTACAAACTAATTAAAGAAAAGAGTTACCATGTGGGTAAAATTCATCATGGACCTGTATTCTTTCCAAGTAACCCCACACTCTTGATCAGCTCTGTTTTGAAGGATGGTATCATGTTCTCTCTGTTTAACATACTTGAGTATCCGAATTTAGAAACAATCAAATCTTCAATTCTCTTTCACAGATTTCTCTTAAGACTTACCTTCAACTCATTAAGTACTTTCGGATTTTCAGCTATGAATTTCACAGCTACTGCAATTATAGTAGATGTAGTTTCATAAGAAGCAACCAGGAGACCGAATATTAGTTCTACAGCTCTTTCCTCGTTCACCGTATCCCCTTCTTTCTCCACCTCATCTATCATTGTTTCCATGAAGTCTCCGTAGCTTTCTTCTGATGCTTCCCTCCTCTCTTTAAACATGTTCTTTATCATCTTCATCGCGTTCCGACGTGCCTGGGATTGGACAATGGATGTATACTGTTAAGAATAGGGGGAATCGTTAAGCTGCGAAGTTACTGAGAAGAGATATTACCGCGAGAGAATTGTAAAGAGCCTTCCAGTAAGAAAGATCAAAAGGAGACCTTAAAGAGTCTAAACTGAAAGCTCTGAAGTCGTATATAAGTTTGATCTTAGTCTCATGTTTGATGTCGCTTATGATCATCTGGATCATGTGGCTCAATATCAACTGCAGCGAGAAACAAAAAACTATCAAAAGAGAGAAGTGAGTAGGATTATTGGTTATTGAGGCATTAGATGGTTTTGAATAGACAAAGATTGAGCCTGTTATACTCTTGCAGCAGTATCCTTCACGTCTAACACGACCTGGGATGCACCGGATTTGAGATGCTCCCTTGTGGCTTGGTCGATTTCATGTATAAATCTTTGCTTCAAACACTCTGGACCAAGAAGTTGCAGAGCAATCTGTCTGATGTATTTATGGAAATCCTTGCCTTGCCTGAAAAACAAATTATCTTTCCCAAAGAGTCTGACAATAGCTTCTGGATAGCTCATGATGAAACACCTGTTCTCTTGCCTGAAAATCTCAAAGTTCACTTCTGCGTCTGTTGAAACAATCGTCTTAGAGCCAAGTATACTCGTGCGGAACAACGAACCATACCTGAAGTAAGAACAAGCATAGAGACAGAGAGAAACAATCAAAGAAGGAAGAAGAGGAATGCAACAGAATCTTGATACCCTAATATTTTTAAGAAGCCGACCTTGACATTCGTTTCTTGACAAAGGGAGGGATTTCATCAAATCTGTATGGTTTGAAGAACTCAAGAGTTTCTCCGATCACCGGAAACCCCATTGTACCCGGCGGTATGTTGCCAGAGCACCTGGGGTTATCCCATCTATAGAGCCAGAGAGAGATCTTCAAGACCACTAAAGCTATAACAACATACAATGCAGCAACCCACATTTCTCTTTTGCTACTTATTTAGTAAATACACATTGTCCATATATAACTTGAGATTTTATGATGAAATATGCAAGAAAACTAAATTTTACACGTTACTACCATAAAAAAGTATAAAATAAGCAGAAAATATAAAATAAGCAGAAAACGTTTCTCAAATTATTGGTTCTAATTTGAGATGTTTTTTTCCAAGTAAAACAGCGATAGATGACCTGACAAATGCAGATAAAAAGTGGATAATCCTCAGGAGAGAGCAGTTTACCTGATAATAACCCACTTCAAAAGCCTCTCTCATGCACACTAAAATTGGTTTCTTTAGAAATCAATGCCAAAATTTCAGAATTTTAACAATTTTTTTCTCAGCAGCTGCTGATACATCAGGCTTGTCTGATTTTTGCTTCCATTTTCTTAGACTTCTATATTTATCACATACATATTAAGACGAAACGAGCTTACCTACCGCAAGAAGTACAACATTTTATAGACCACAAGCTATCAGACTTTACGTGGTCAAAGCCATTGCTAAAGAAAAATCTTTCTTTAACAATGTTCACATATTCAACCCAATTATAAGGAGACTATTTTTCTTAGTTACCCGCGTTCTGAGTAGTCGGATTCAGTGGAGTTCCACGCTTGCTCAGCTTAGTTAAGAGGTAAGCAAGAGCTACTTTAGCACCTAAGGCAGAGTGACCTCGCGACAAGCAGATCGCACCGCCTACAAGTACAAGACCTTTTGCTATCTGTTTCTTGGAAGGCTTTCTCAATATTTTCTTCTGTTTGATTCCATGATTCAATAGTCCTTCATCTATGTGTAGACCACTGGTAGTCCCCATGGGGTTTGTGACATCATCCGTTTGAATTTCTAACTCTGATGGAACCTGAAGTACGACAAGCATGTCAAAAAGGCAAATATTTGACACCAAGGTCAATATCAATCTGGTTTCTTCATGCTTATTTAGTTTAAAGACACTAAATTCCAATTATAAAACAGAAATGGCGGAAATAGGTTATAGGTAAGCCACCCCCACTAATATCTCACCTTTTTCATTAGGGTGACAGCAGATAAGATGGACCCTTGGGGTCTATGACTGGCTGCAGCGTATTTACGAAGAGCATTGTCCATCTTACAAACATAACTCCATATGCCTTTTGAGAAAGCGAGCTTTGCCATCTCTACATTTAATCCTGCATCTTCATGGTGAAACATCTTGATCTCACAGGCATTTCTTCCAGGAACTGCAGCAAATTTAAGGTTAGCATTTATGCATAGAAGGCAGAAAGAATGATGACAACAAGGAGAAAAAAAGAAATTAAGGATCCTATGCACCAGATCACTCTCTCAGAAAACAGATATTGGATATATGGTATTCATGCAATTGGCGAGAGCTTTTAGTTGAAATATGGATACTTATTGATGAAGAAACCACTTGCCTTTCCTGATTCGCCAGCCAGATCTGAAATAACTTACACGTACATACTTCCTCTGTCGCGGTACCAAATTGTGGTCACATTCCTGGTAAGAACCAAAAAGCAAAATCACAAGTTAAAGAGGCTACAAATTGTCAAACTCCTTGTCAGAGAAGTTTTAGCACGTGTTACCTTTGTGAAACAGTAGAACTTGTCCTTTCCCTCCCACAACCTCCAAGCTAATACGTACTCTCTTGGTGTGATCAAGGGAAATTTTTTAACTGTGCGACCAATCTCAATTCCGCTGTCACTATCAACTTGCAATTGCTCATGCTGAATCACAGTTTTATCCCATAGGTTCCTGTACTCATTGTCCATGTAAAAATCTCTCAAAGCCTCTGGGGAGCAATCCTCAAATACCGTGACACTTTTGTACTTCATAGGACCATCCTGAAAGGATCAAGGCTTATACTCAGTAATGAGAAAACACAAATCTAACTTGACACTTTGGAAAGCGGAAGTATCTACAATTGATTTAGTTTGTGCTTACTTTCGGCTTGCAGCGTTTAGCAGTGTATGACATGCGGTCGTTACTTTTTTGAATGACATTTTCCCATTCCTCACCAGCCTCATTTGTTTCCCCCAAGTTTTCGATCAGAAATTTTAAATCTTCATCAGAAACAAGTCTGGATATTCTGCAAAGCGTATAGAGGAATCTTAGAACATATAGATGAAAGATCATTGCATTCTGAAAGACTACTAATCACAAACATCAATTTGGAAAGTGAATTGCTTCGTTCATGCCCCAAATTCAACGAAACCACTCCACAACAAAGACTCAAGCAAAGAAAGAGACAATTGTATTTTTCATTGACGCAAGCAGCAAACAAGATCCGGAAGAAAGAAAAAGCAACGCAAATAAGAATGTAACTTAAAGATCAAGACAACTGAAAGGAAAATCGGAATTCATACCTTGATTGAGAGTTGACAGCGTGAGAAACTGAAGCGGCGGGGGGAGGAGCATAGCTTGAGAGCCGGAATCTACTGAAAAAGAAGACATGGCAGAGAAGAATGAAGAGAAGAGAGACGGCGGTGGCCCAGAAATAACAAAGACTTCCATCCCAAACAGCTCGCTGGGAAAATTCTTCATAGAAGAGAAACAAAACCGAATTGTTTACGCTATCACCACTACTCATCGAATCAGAAATCCCTAAATCCCTCCACCTTAGAGTATCTACTCTTACAACAAAGATCACTCCGAAATCGAATCTGTCGGAGAAATCTGCGTGTGGGGATAACTCATGTCTCTCTCTAGTTGCGGGGCGAGGAAGGCAAACCGGATTCCAAGTTTCCGCCGTATGGGACTCTCTTTACTTTTTCTTTCAAGCCCACGTATTTTAGTTTATTCCTCTATTTGAGACTTACTTTATGGTTCTTTCAATTTCACCCTCTTTTTTGTAGATCACTCCTTAGAAATTAGAATGCTATATACACACTTATAACTGAGAATACATTAATAAATTATTTATCTAATCAGATTAAATGGACATGAATGGAATGATAGAGGCCAGATTGATTTAGAACCATAAATTGAGCCAAACCACTTATTGAAAGTGAGCCTTCACATCACACTCACACATGGAACAAACAATCTCCTGTTTAGATTCAATAAAATAATATGCAAGAAATGAAGTGTCATAGAATCTTCATCTCTAATGGATAAGCTTCATAACTTATGGACCATAAGGCATCCCATTAACTCTCTTGTTTCATTCACAAAATCACAATCACAACACTTCTATGCCTAATAAGAGCAAGAACATCAAGGGGCTCTTATGGAGTCTCTCATTCTAAAAATAATAAAATAACTAGATATGTTCCCGCGTTTTACGCGGGGCTAATATATTA
>KE151446.1:197003-248983 GCA_000411095.1 Aethionema arabicum
TTTTTTGAAATTTGATTTTAGAATATTCTTTAATCGGTAAGATATTTTTTCCTACAATTTTTTTTGTTGATTTTTATTAATTTTTATTAATAATTTATTTTATTATTTTATATAAATAATATTTTTTGATTTTTATAAATAAAATTAATTAAAATAAAAATTGAAAAAATTTGTGGCGCTGACACGTAGGAGAGAAGAGTTCTCTTTAGGATTAGGTTTATTTTCTGCGTGCCATGGAGCTGTCGTTTTTTCGACTTTAAACGGGACGCATTTTGGAAAAAAAAAAACCGGGACGCAGTTGAAAAATATAAACACACGACTGCAGGTTGAGAGGCAAAACGATGGCAGCCACTAGTTCCCCGGCGATCACAGAAGCAAGTGATTAAACAATGAGCAGCGTCACCGCCGCAATGAAGGTCGCTGTAATCGGAAGCGGAAGTGGGGTTATATCGCTTGATAAATTTCGTTTCCACGTTAATTCATGGAAATATATAAGTATTGACTATGTCGCTTCTTTAAATCCGAGCAGTTTCTGGAGCTGTGTGCGCATCGACTCTAGCTAAGAATGGCGTCTCCGTCACAATCTTTGATTCTGGTCGTGGACCCGGAGGGCGCATGTCTCAAAGAAGGTTCTTTTTCTCCCAAATTCTTCCGTTAATTTCCGCTCGTTCTAGTCTTCTGGTAAAGTGATTTATAATGTTTCTTGGGAAACTACTAGTAGTAGTAATGGTGGATGTGAAAATTTGTGAATACCTCATGGGGAAAAATTATGCAGAGAGATTAGCGAAGATGGGAAGGAGTTGATGTTCGATCATGGGGCTCCATTTTTCTCTGTGAGCAACTCTGATGTGCTGCATCTTGTTCATGAGTGGGAATCCAGAGGTATTGTTTCTGAATGGAAACAAGCTTTTGGGAGCTTTGATTGTGCCTCCAAAAAGTTTCTTGGCACCCAACAGGTTTCTATCAACGTTTAGATATGTGCTTATTCAAATCTTTTCTTCCTGATTTATGAATATCAAGTTTGATTATCCGTTCTTCTGTTGTGTTTAGGAAGGGGATGGAAAGAAGTATGTTGGTGTTCCGGGTATGAACTCTATATCTAAGTCCCTGTGTCATGAGTCAGGTACTCTTTCCTTCACCTATACTACTTTTTCTAAGCTCTCTGAGTTAGAGCTCTATTGCAAACCTCTGAAACATTAATCTCTGGTTCACTTATGTGTATTGGTGTATTTTTTGTAGGCGTTGAAAGTATGTTTGGAACTGGTATTGCCAAGCTAGAATGGTTGGAGGAAGAGATACCCTGGTTATTGAAAGATTCAAAAGGGGAAAACGTTGGTCGATTCCATGGAGTGGTTGCCTCAGATAAAAACATTGTTTCTCCAAGGTTTGCTCAAGTAACTGGACGCCCACCGCCTCTAGGTGAGACTTTGGGCAAGCTCAATCATCTAATGATTACCGCTAAAATGTTATATCAGTTTTATATCCTTATTCACTTTTGTTTGCTTTTCTAACAGATTTAAATCTGGTCCCGGAGTTGGCAAATAAGGTACAAGATATTCCTGTTCTACCATGCTTTGCGCTTATGCTGGCTTTCAGGGAGCCATTGTCTTGGGTAAGATATTTACTTGTCCAATGTGTAATCCAGTGCTTAACATCGTTTGGGATTTGCCTCTTGTTTAGCGTTTGATGAGTAATCAATGTTGGTCTAGTAATAGCTTTAGCTTATATATCTCTTGTGCATGTCTTATCCGAATAAGATACCAGTAACAGGCTTATCATTAAAGAACTCAGAGGTTTTGAGCTGGGCTCACTGTGACAGTGCCAAGCCAGGGCGGTCTACTGAAAGGTTATATCTGTAATAAAACATGTGTAATATTACATTATCTGAGAGCAGTTGCAATTGATGGTGTCATGTTTTATATGCTTAAGGGTCTTACCTTGATTGTACAGTGAAAGGTGGATACTGCATTCTACTCCAGACTATGCCAACCGTGTTATAGCAAAGACTGGTCTCCAGAAGCTATCGAATGAAACTCTGAATGAAATAGCCAAAGAGATGTTGAGAGATTTTGAGTGCTCCGGCCTTGTTACTTGTAAACCCTTTTTCATGAAAGCCCACAGATGGTAAGCATCCGGACTCTTATTCCTCAGGTTTACACAGTTCTTGTGACATAGTGAGAAAGAAGAGTGGTACTGTATATATGGTAATCAACTATGTTATCTGTTACTTATCTGTTAGTTGTTTTTAAATAGGGGAAGTGCGTTCCCAGCGAAAAGCATAGCCATAGAGGAGAGGTGTGTGTGGGAGAGAGAGAAGAAGTTAGCAGTCTGTGGAGATTTCTGCGTGAGCCCAAATGTGGAAGGAGCAATACTTAGTGGCTTAGCTGCAGCGTCAAAACTTTTGCAGACATCCAGCTGCTTATAGGTATCTTAGTGAGGAATATGGCAATAAATCAAAACAAAATTGATAGTATCTCTTACAGTATATATAATCAAAGTTTGCTTGGATTTGCTAAACCTGCCTGCACCACCATATATATGAATAAACAAATGTATGTATTGCTGCTTCATTGTTCCTTATACGGTTTATTTATTGGTGCCTCATATACACTACTACTCATTCAAGTGTCTATTTTGATTTTGATGTGGGGTTCTAACTTGTAACAGGGTTTACTTCCCATTTGGAGATAGAGAAACCAAAAAAAGAGATGTGCTACGTGACGTCTATAGACTAAACGACACACTTACTTGTCATTTTAACAGATTATTATACTGTACTTGTTTCTAACAAATAATGTGCGAATAATCTCTAATATACTATTTCTTTGTTAATTCGTATGGCAATGAGAGCCTCGTGATAATTTGGTAGTGGCTTCGATGTTGTCGTTTGTGACATCGGACAAGTGCAAGTGGTGATACTCATACCCATTAATTGTTGACTTGGTCAAACCTTCACTTCAATTATTTTCTTTCTTCATATATTTTCGATGTAATAAGACAAAGCTATTTTTTTCTTTTCCAATTTATTTACATGTTTTTCTCATGCGCATTAACTTTGTTTATTTATTTATTTCAGTATCACATTTCTATTTGCACATTGTAGAGTTACTAAGAAAAGAATATAAAATGTTTACTTTTATTATTGTGGTCGAGTATCTTATTACTTACCAAATATTCATCTCAACGCAAGATATAATTTTTTCTCCTTTTATGGATTAATTGCCAGATCAAGATATACTATATGCAAAGCTTGTGCTTATGCTCAAAGAAAATAATATCGAAGATAAACATTTACATTAATGTCCAAAGAAGATGAATGTAATGCAAAAACTAGGAATCAATAGGATAGGATAAAATGAGAGCATTGAAAATGATTGAAAGAGAAAAAACTGAATGATAAATCTTTTCACTTTATTCATCAATTCATTTTCTTATTTAATCATTTTATCTTCAGATTACTCATCAATTAATTAATATTTGTATGTATGTATTGTTTATCATTATTTAAAACGTAATGTAATTATACCAGGAGTGTGGTATGGTTGTATTTGTATCAATGGTTTTGGGCTCAATTAATAAACTAATTCTGTGTAATTTGAGCAGGCCCAGCAACATTTTGACCAACCCGACCCGACCGGAGTAAATAGGATCCGGTAAGTAGAAAACGTATCTGGGGCGTAAGTGTGTACGGCGTACCTGAGGTGAGCTGAGGTGAGGTGTATATAATGCTTGTCTCTGTCACTCCTACTTCTCTCCAAACCCTAAAATCTCTCTCTCTCTGTATCTCCGGCAAATGCCCCAAACATTGTTGTTTACTTCCTTTTGACAACCTCCACTTCAACTTCATTTCGACAAATGGCTTCCGCTTGCGTTAAAAATGCCGGTGTTTCCCCGGAGAAGTTCTCGGCGGCGGCTTACTCTTCTTCTTCTTGTGGATGGAAGAGCAGTAGTCCTAGAATGTCGCTGAGCCGAGACGACAAGGAACAATCTTCCGCATCATCGGATACGCAGCTGGACAATCAAGATCCAGCTGATTTTGAGTTCCATCTCCAAGATCCTGTCACAATGCTCTCCGCTGCCGACGACCTCTTCTCCGACGGAAAGCTCGTTCCTTTGAAGTTTTCTGAGCCATCGACGACGATGAGTAAGGCGGCATCGACGGTGAATACGTCAGTGGAATCGATGAGTTCGCCTAAAGCGTTGAAGTCATCGTGTCGGAGACTTGAGCTGGAGATCTCAGGCGTCGATTCTTACCTTTTCTCACCTAAAGCTCCTCGTTGCACTACTAGATGGAGAGAGCTTTTAGGACTAAAGAGGCTTGCCAACGCCAAGCCACAGCCACAGCCACATGATCCCCTCAAAACGACGCCGTTATCTTCTTCCCCAAATCCCAAAACCTCCTCATTTAAGCATTTTCTTCATCGGGGATCCAAGTCCTCCATCGCTACTGCCGATGCTTCTGCTTCACCGCTGCTTAAGGAATCGGACATCTCCGAATCGATCTCAATTGCCTCTTCTCGTCTTTCCCTCTCCTCCTCGTCTTCCTCTGGCCACGAGCTCGACGACCTTCCCAGACTCTCACTCGACCTAGACAAACCCAGCCCAAATCCCTTTGCTCCTTCTCGAGCTCACTTACGCAACCCTAACCACCCCAATCAACCAAGGATCAGACTTGCGAAGCCCAGGCGTCACCCACCGTCTTCGACGCCTTCGGTGGATGGATCATCGCCGTCATCAGCGAGCATGAACGCTGGCGAATCGAGAGGAGTGACAGTGACAGCGGATAGTCCGAGATTAAACGCGTCGGGAAAACTGGTGTTCCATGGACTTGAAAGGAGTTCGAGTAGTCCTGGAAGCTTCACAGGTGGACCTAGAATGAAGCAGCACCATGGAATGCCGAGATCTTACTCAGCTAATGTCAGAATCACGCCGGTGCTCAATGTTCCGGTCTGTTCACTCAAATCAGGCCTCTTTTTCGGCCAGCTCTTCTCATCCTCTTCTTCTTCATCTTCCTCGGCTTCTTCCCTCTCTTCCTCTCCAGGTAACTCCAAATCTCAGATACAGCAAAGCAATAGCAATAGCAATAGCAAGAACCGGTCCAGCCGAACCAGGCTTGAACCCAAATGCGAACAATAGGAATCCAACCGAACTGAACCGGACGGTTCAGCAGGTAACCGATGCAGATCTAATTTTTAGGTAGGTGAAGAGGGAGAAGGAGGAATCTAAAAGTTTCTGTTTTTAGCGGGGAATCTTGTAAACTTAATTTAAAGTTGGGGACGAACTATGTAAATAGGGTTTTAACTAATGTTATTTCTGGGTTTATCAGAATAATCTCTCTTTTTAACAACTTTATTATAACTTCATCGAAAGAGTCGTTCATTTTTACTCGAAAAGAACAAACAGCAATTAAATTAATTTATAATTAAATAAAATAATATCTGACCAGAAAGTGAGATGTGCTTGCCATGTTCGGAGATTGCTTCAAAAGATTTCTGTGTCATTAAAAAGGTGGGACTTATTACCTTTATTAATTATTACTATTAATTTAATTTTCTTACGGAATGAATGAGCTATCAGATCAATGTGTTGATAAAAACAAAGATTAATATGTCTACTGTAGACAGTGGACCGTATAATTACATATAATCAATCTTCTAATTTTTTTCTTTTTAATTTATGATTGTGTGTTCAAATTGGAATTGGTTCTTAAACTAAAAAAAGGTAAATTTCTCTTTGACAAACAAAAAAAATAAATATATAGCTCATGTCATGTGTGACATAATTTCATTTAACGTGTTAATATTCAATTGCTTCCTCAAAAATCACAGTCTATTTTTATACTCCTATTTTATTTTTTTCTGTGTTCTTACTTGTTGTGATTTTGAAGAAGGCGAAGGGGCAATTAAGATTATAAAAAAATACTAGTAATAATTAAGGGACAGATCTGTTGAATAAATAGTGTGTTAGGGGTCAAAGCTTGATCAGAGAGCTGTCATTCTTATTAATTAGCTAATTCGTTTTTAACCAGTAAAACTTGTAATAAAAAACATTTATTTTTATAATCATAAACAAACAAAAAAAAAGAGCTAAAAGTTGCTCGTGATTGTGGAACAATGTGTTTTGAATCCCAGCCGTTAGATTCTTCATCGCCACAGGATGACGACAACAACAATACATATGGTATAAGTTTGAATTTAAACTCTTGATTATCACTTCTGTACTGTACATAGTAAGTAGTATCCAAATCGATTCTTTCTTATTATTTATTAATAAATTAAGCTATATATGCTAATAAATGTGGATATCATTTCTTATTGTCATGTATAAGAGTCAATATATACAAGATAGATAGTTATGTGTTACTGTATATAGAGTTTAGTGAAAGATGAAATAGGCGTTAGGTCAAAATATAATAATAGGATGAGGATCAATCAATATCAAATATCAATTGTATAAGCGACACGACATAATAAAAGCCTATATATTAATTTATTGCTGCCCTACTTTTTATATATCTATATTAGTTATTTAGTAACCAAATAATTTGATCTGCCTAGCATAAATATAGTAGAGAGAGGAAATGAGTGTGAAATGTGTGACCTGTCTGTGTTTTACCGAACCTATAAATTTGGCTATAGCTTATCCAAATTCCAAATAATCACGCTGCTGTATATATATTATACAGTAGTACTTACACATTGTGCACTATTGTATACAAATAAAACATTCTAAATCACTCAAATTCATGTGATTGATTGAATATACTTGAAAAACTATTTTAAAACTAACAAATTATGGTGTAAATTGTAACACACAGAAGAGGCGGGCAGTTAGGCAAAGAATAGGTGGGAATCAAACTCAATCACTGATTGTGTATATGTATGTACGTACGTATGTATGTATGTATGTGTAATGTGTGTGTATTGAGTAAATGATATAATGACACATTTAAAACATTAGAAGAAGCAATGTTATGTATGTACTAGTGCTTAATATGAAGAAGTACAGTTAAGGGGACATTAACGTTCTTAATTAGTTGATTAAGAAGTCATATAAATTGTTTAAAAAAAGAAAAGGAAGAAGGACGAAATGAATGAGAGAACGTGATAGTTCCCAGTGTTGTGCCCTCTGTCAAAGATTCTCCCTTTTCTCTTTATCACTTTTTTTATATATATTTCTTTCTTTTACAACTATCTCAACATATAATATCCTATTATTATCATTTTTTTATATCATGTCACGACAAGTGGGTTATGTCTTAAAAGGCCGACAGCCAAGGAAAAATTAGTTACAAAAAGAGACGTTTTTGTTCTTTTTTTTTAATTTTTATTTGAACTAAAAACATGGAGTATATACTAGAAGCTAGTTATGAAACTAATAATTAAAAACAAAGATAATCATGAGTTGTTGATCTTGTTTTATTTTTTCATAAGACGACAACGTTAGCCCATAACCCATAATTAATTAATTAAGGGATCATTAATTAATTATAAATTTAAAAGGGTAAAGGCTATCTAGGCTTTTTAAGCCTTTAACAATAACACACATATGGCGCTCATGCTGAGTTGACACCTGCCTACTCTTCTATATGTTTTATTCAAATATTTGATTCATTTAGTTGTATATAAGTAACCACTCATTTCTTTCTTTTAGATATGAATTCAACTGTCGACTTCTTCTATCTACCAATTCGCATTCTTCTTTTTTAGTTGTTTTAGTAGTCAAAGATTTAGGGTTTTATAGAATTTAAAAGGGATGATTTTGGAAATAAATCTATGATTTGATAGTTATAAGAGAAAACGTATATATTTTTTTTATTTTTGATGGACAGTCGTGTATATTTTTTATTTGATTTTGAATGGAGTGGATGAAAGAAATATTTGTGCTACGGAACATATATATACATAGTAGTTGCAGAGGAGAAAGGACAAGTTGAGCTGGGTTCTTAGCTGTTTTCTTACAAACAACAAGATGCAACATTTGTATTCTAATAATTTTATATTTTGTAATAAAAAAAGAGACGAGGAAAAACACAAAAGTAAAAAAATAAAATAGCAAGTTTATTGACCGATGTGTAAAAAAAAAAAATAATAATAAAAATATGCAGTGCAGTGCAGGCTATTGTCTTGTCCTCTTCTAATCTCCTTCTGTGTACATCTACGTACTTTCTTGTTCTTGTTCCTTTCTCACTTTTGTCTTTCTCTTCATGAGTCTTGATCGCTTCTGCTTTTTATATATTTATATTTATGACCATTCAATATTATCAGATTTGAGAAGATATAACAGTAGCCCCTTTATAGTTAAAACTTATCATCAGAATCGTCTTACGTCACCTTCTCCTTTCCTCACGTGACTCTTTTCATGGCAGTTTAAGTTTAGGCGTGAAGATGATGTTGCTCTTTTACATTTTTCTTTCCAAAATATAATATAATAAATAAAGCCACGTAGCTAGGGTGGGTCGGTCACAGTTAATGAGTCTCATCAAATAATCGCGCGGTTTACACACAATATTCTTGGTCAACACACATGGAAGTGAGCAGCGCAACTACAAGAGCCAAGAGGCTCTATGTATTAGAGGCCAACTCCTCAATGGCAGAGCGGAGAGCACGGTTGGGGACAAGTGTGCGATTAGAAAGCTTGAGATTTGTCATCGGCGAGGTCTCATGGCCCGTGTTAAGCCATCTCCTTATAGCTTCTGCTTCGTATGTAAATCCATCCGCTGCAACATGTGGATCTTTCATCACTTCCTGCAATATATACTATAAGTATTTTGCAACTTGTATTCGTCAAATTAAGTACTATATATATATGGGAATTAATTACCTGTGTGATGGGGCAGTTAAACGATGGTGGAGTTTGCAGACGCTCTTCAATCTGTTTTCTTTTGACTTCTTCCACTGTTTTGAGAGCATTGTCTCTCTCTTCTCGCATCGCATCTGCTTCTTCGTTGTAGGATATGAGTAGTCCTTTGACTATCATAAGCTCTTCTTTTACTTCAACAACAACACCGTCTGTTTCTTTTCTCAGGGTTACCTCTTCACTGTACCTAGTTTGCCAAGTTCTGGCCTCAAAACGTACATTCTCTTGTTCTATTCTGCAAGTTTCAACTACCTCTTTCATCGTTTCTACCTCTATTCTCTCTTTTTCCAGCTCCAATTCTGATTCTTTTCTGAGAAGCAGCTCGCTCTTGTACTTGCTCTCCAACTCTTCAGCATTTACACGCATGAGATGGTGTTCATGTTCTCACCTTCTCTGTCATCTCACGTTCTATAGCTACTACACCTTCTGTTTCTTTCCTAAGCTTAAGCTCCTCCTCGTGTTTTCGCTCCAAGGCTTTAGCTTGTAAATGCAACGTATCCAGTTCTTCCTTGTAAGAGTGAAGAAGCCGGTTCAACGCATCCAATTCTTCGTTTTTCCTAACTAGTGTATCTTCTGCTTCTTTCCTAAGTCTTATCTCATCTCTGTATTTGCTCTCCAACTCCACAACCTGTACAGGCGCACATATTAGACTCATAAAAACACATACAAAAAATACATTCAGCCTCGCTTTCACTATCTTTTAACGTTACCTTTTGGACAGATTTTTGTATTTCTTTTTCAGCTGCCACTCGTTTGAAACGCTCCTCGCAGGTTTTCCTTTGTGACAATCTAAGTTCCTCTAAGGCTGTTTCAAGTTTCTCACATAGATTATCATCACTGTTTTCCTACCAAAATTAAAAAAGAATATGTAACTGCTGGTAATTAGATAGGAAACAAAAAAAAGCATCTGAAACGAATGCTTGTGGTTCAAGATACCTGTGCATGAAGATTGATGAGATTTGGATCAGAAAAGTGGATGGCGTTAAGATTGTTCTGAGGTGGGATTGGGATTGAGAAGATGGGATCCTTAAGCATCTACATTACATTTCGTAACAAAACAAGAAAGAAAAAAAGGCGTTTCTATTAAATGTCAATTACATTTAAATCCTTAATTAGTAGAGGAGTTGATCGAAACCTGGATTATACTTTTGCAGGTTCTTTCGCTTACCATCCTATTATTGCCAATTTCAATTAAAAACCTTACGATCTTAATGAATCTCACACTAATTGATCCCTCAGCCTCATCGTATAGCCTATCTGTTACAGAGGATGCCTTTTTGAGCTCCATCCAACATTTACTTAGAAACACTCTCTCGAAAGTGAGAAGTTCTCCGGAAAATTCGTGGGATGGAAAAGGCGGAATCTTGTGAAACAGCTCGACGCATAAACGAGCAAATACGATATAGGCATTGTCCACCATTGCCATATCGAAAACGTAAGAGGCTAGAGACTGCAGCATATTTTATATAACCATTAATAGAGAAAGTAGCAGCAACTTAGTTTGAGAAAACTAGATGAAGGCAGAGAGAACCTTGAAAGTGAAGGTAGAGGAGCATCCTTTAATTGTCTGAACAAGCTGATCCTTGATATTGTCAAAGTTCCTTTGAGTCAACCAATTGAGTAAACTAGATAAAATTGAAAGAAGATTCAAATAAACATCAGAATTTGAGCTAAAACACGAAACAGAGGAGAAGAGAAACACATAAACTAAAGCATCAACATGATCAAGACAAGCAGAGAGAGTTGAAGGCAATACAATACCTCTTCACAGTTTCCAGCACTCGTGTCTCTTCCTTGGGATTCCGACCTCGACACGTATGTCGACAAGTATTCTTTTTGAATCCCAAACAAAAACGGAACAGATTTTACAGAAATTAATTAGAATATTGTTGGAGAAGAAATATGGTGACAGGGGATAGTTGAGAAGTTACTTGTAGAGAACGAGGAGTCCGGTTGCAAAAGCGAAGGGGATCCAGATCCATGATCGCAAACTTACTCTTCACTTCTCCACTCCAATGACGATCAGGGAGAGAGATAATTGTTTGTGTGTTAGTGTTATAGCCAGGCTTGTTATTTGGGCGTAAACTGCATTTTGTCCCTTTGAAAATTGTGCGCTTTTTGAGAACCCAAAAAGTTGAAAAAGGTCAACTGGCGTTTGAACTTCTTGCCATGGTAGTCTGCAGAGCAAGTATGACGTGTCCACGCTTTATTGGATCTCTTAAATGATTTCCCTACAAAGAAAAAAAAAAAAAGAGTTGGACCGACATGGGTCAACGTAATTTAAGTAGGCCCATTCACATTGGTCCTTAACTAAATGAAAAAATGTTAAATTATATCTAATTTTAAGTAGGCCCAGTTACTAGTTCTCGGTTTTTTTTTCTTTCTTTTTTCTAGAGAGTAGAGAAATCGGCGAATGGGGTTATAGGGTTAATCTGCATTAAGCGTTAAGCGCGAAGGTATGATCTCAGTCTTATTGATCTCTCCTTGATTTAGTTATCTGTATTTAATCTCCGATTAGTTTTTTCTTCTCCATTTGGTTAGATTAGGTTGTGAGTATGATTTTGAGTTGCTGAGACTCTCAGAGATCCAAGTAGATGCATCTTGGTGTGTCCTATCTTTTCTCTTTTCAAATTATGTTAATTAGCTTTTGAGTTTTGATTGAATACTCGTTTGTATCTGCAGGCTCACATGGCGCAGGACAGGAAGAGCAAAAGGATTTGTGAGCTTCCTCTTCAACGTATAGATAATAGATTAGCACCTAGCAGCACCAAATACTCGCTTAGATCATCCCCTGAGATCTACAGGTAGGTACTACAAAGTACGTTTCTCGATCCTTACCTTAGACTTACAGAGCATCACATTATCCATTGCTCTTGTTTTGGATTTTGCAAGATATAGTCATGATACCCCTCCCTGTGCCTCCTTTCTATTAGTTTGTTGTGAAAAATCTCAATTGGAAGGGCAAAGTTCGTTCGTGTATGATGACTTGGTGTCTTGACGTTGGTTTATAACTCAAATAATACTATTTTTTTATTCACTAGATAAAAATTAATGTAGTTACAACACACATCAATCACATGAAACACACAAGATAAACAAAATAATGGAAAGAATGAAGAGATTCAATAGAAATTAAAAGACACAATCCAAAACGCAGCAACAACACATCGCAGCCAAACTGCAATTAAGAAAAACAGATACCTTTTTTAGTAGAGAGATGATATTGATATGGATGAGTTTGAATTTGAGTTTGAGATGAGTAATAAAAGATAAGTAAAACGTACCATCCTCGTAAAAATCCATCACTGCCTCTGGTCTCCGTCTGATGAGGCGCATTTACAGTTTGGGGAGTGTCCTTTACTGGGTAACCCATCGGAGGCGGCGCCGTGACATACCCTCCTGCTTCTGCTTGTGAAGCAGAGTATGACAACGGTGTGTTCATTTCTGCATACATTATATATTATATATGCATCACTAACCAGTAACCAACACACACAATATAAATCAAATTATGTGCCAATGCGTATTAAAATGACTAACCGTGATGTTGTTGATACTGAGTCATGTATGAATATGTGTAAACGAAGATGATAAGATTAACTTAGAAAAGAAGACGAGAGGATTAATGTTTGGAGTTGGAATTGCAATGTTGTTGACGAGTCTTTGTGTATATATATAGATACTTGTGTGTATGGATGATTTTTACTTGTCGTGGAAGACATTAGAAGGGCAGGCGAGGCGGGTGAGATCTGTTCCTAGAAACTTCCCAATTTACGACCCAACGCGTTTCCATGTCAAACTTACGACCCACGCGTTTACGAGGTTTTTGTTGCCGGCAACAGGCCCATTCAATAAATCCCCATTTATAATTGGGCCTCATCATTTTTATGTATTTCTGAAAAAAAACAACTTTTTTTAATTTATGTATTGCAATAAACCAAGCCCGATAAGATCGATTGAGGATCCTCCATTAAAAATGCAGAAAAGAGCTTCGCGCTTTAGCTTCGCTTCGGTAAGGTAAGCTTCCATTTCTCTTTCCGTGTATCTACACATTTAAATACATCGAAAGAGAAATTTCTCTTCTACCTCTGCGATCGGCATTTACTTTCTTTTCTTAGGGTTCGATAGCGGTTACCGATTAGGGTTTCGGTTTTCTCACCAACACTGGAACACCATTCTCGTCTCTCTTATTTCCCGGCCTTCTTCCGGTAACGATTGCTTACTCTTTCTTACTTTCTTTCTTTCCGCCGATTTTCTTCAATTTAAACCTTTTCTATTAGTTATTGACGACCGTCTAAGTTCATTTCCTTGTAGTTGAACCTTTTTTTTGTGCTCTATTAAGTTGAATGTAAGTAGCAATTAGGGCTTGGTTAAACTCTAGAGCTGAACCAAGTGAGTCGAGATCGTGTAGAATAGTGTCTGGCCTAATCAATCTACCAACACTCCATTTGCATTCTCGTGGTGATTTTCATGACTACTCATTGGATATACATGCAGTTAAGATGATGTTGGTGTAGATATTTCATTGTGTTCTGATATTCTAAAACTTTTCTTCTATGTTGTGATGCATTTGACAGAGATTCATGGTGGTGTGTCTGTCTGCAACAGTTTAGGATCATGCGTTTGCTGATTGAGATAGATTGCAAGTAAATTTTGTTGGTTGTAGTAAATGTATTATAGCTGATGGTTATGGCTTAATTTATGAAACTCGTTCTCAACATCATATAATTTATCTGTCCATGCTCCCCATGTTCTGTGATTTTTTTTTTCATAATTTTGGCCACACAATCTGAACCTCTTGTATTTTAAAACTCTTCTGGTGAATGTAATTTATGTAATGCACTTGGTTTTTTGTTGTTGAAAGCCCCTCATATATGGCACATTGGTGATTTCCTCTGTTGGTTACTCACTTAGTAAAATGAAATAAAACTTCAACGTCTTATATTTAAGGTGCATTCAGGAGCGTATCTCGTCTTTTGGCATGATTTCTGATTTATTTTCTAGTTTTCTTTCTTTTCGAGTCAATTTCGCTTGCCTTGTTTAGATGTAGAGGGTTGGCTGAGTTCCTCCTATCTTCTATGTTTATCTTTGCAAGCAACAGACTCAGTTTTGTTTACTTGTAATTTTTTTTTGTTTCGTGTTCTGCAGGTAGGGAACATGTCAGTTCTTATTGTGACGAGCCTTGGGGATATTGTGATCGATCTGTATTCAAATAAATGCCCTTTGACTTGCAAGAACTTCCTCAAGCTCTGCAAGTATGCCTCTCTTTGCATTTGGACCTAACATCAATTTCTCTTGTACTCACTTAGTCTCTAGTAGATTTTAACTTACTTCTTTGCTTAGGATTAAGTACTACAATGGTTGTCTGTTCCACACCGTACAAAAGGATTTCACAGCACAGACCGGTGATCCAACTGGCACTGGAGCTGGTGGAGATTCAATCTACAAGTAAGAAACTGTTATTGTACCCTCTGCTGATATGTATAGTGTGGATTCCTTATAAATTTTTGGTTGTTCTTTACCTTCTGAATCCTATACTATTTGTTGCCCATTTTGCTGCTTTGTCACCTCCTTCTTTGTGTTTTCTACTTTCCATAGTTTCCTGAAGTTTGTTAAGTCTCCTAAATCGTGTCACTTATGTGCATGTAATGTTTCGATTTACAGATTTCTGTATGGTGACCAGGCTCGGTTTTTTGGTGATGAGATTCATCTTGATTTGAAACACTCAAAGACAGGCACCGTTGCAATGGCCAGTGCAGGAGAAAATCTCAATGCTTCTCAGGTAAGCCAGTCACTTTTCGTTGAACTTATAATTTTGCAATTCATATTTTTCTTAAATTCACTTCCCAATGACTGTTAATGTGTTGTTGATCAAACATTGTGGTGTGGTGTGTCTTTATGTTGCTTGCTTGGTTTTTTTTCAGTTCTATTTTACACTTCGTGATGATCTGGACTATCTTGATGGAAAACACACTGTAAGTGAAATTCATTCTGATCTGCCTATGCTTTCTTATGATTATACCGGTTACATCAATATCTCAATTTTCAGGTGTTTGGGGAGATTGCAGAGGGGTTTGACACTCTAACTAGGATAAATGAAGCTTATGTGGATGCGAAAAACAAACCATATAAAAACATTAGGTACTTTATTCTGCATCCTCTGACCCACCTATTGCTATTATTATGCTCAGACCTTTTTTTTCTTCACTGTGTTGATTTGATTTTTATTTTTTGGCATTTCCAAGAATCAAGCACACGTATATACTTGATGATCCATTTGATGACCCCCCACAGCTGGCTCAGATGATACCAGATGCTTCCCCAGAAGGAAAACCGAAGGAAGAGGTGAATTCTGATAATAATTTGATTGACAGTATTTCTTGTCTCAGAAGAGCGATGAACAACAACATGCAAAATGTTCAACTTTTATGTTTGTTAGGTCGAAGATGACGTAAGACTTGAAGATGATTGGGTTCCGATGGATGAGGAACTAGGGCCTCAAGAGTTAGAGGAGGTTATACGTGAAAAAGCTGCCCATTCTAGTGCTGTTGTACTTGAAAGTGTAAGTATCATAGGTCCATTGGCTTGTAGTTCTCTTGACATTGTATCAGTCACGTTTAATACCTGAGCTTTTATTGCTGATGCAGATAGGAGATATTCCAGAGGCTGAGATAAAGCCTCCAGACAATGTTCTGTTCGTCTGCAAACTGAATCCTGTGACCGAGGTAGGTGCTTGATTTTTAAATTTATAAGCAAGGACTTCATGTGTTGATGACATGTTCTTTTTCTCTCGTCTCATGCAGGACGAGGACCTCCATACCATTTTTTCACGCTTTGGAACTGTCATAGCGTGGGAGATTTTTTCTTGCCTCTTCATTGCTTTGGCAGCTTAACTTTTCTGCATGATATTTATTTTTATGTTTGAAAATGGCAGGGCTGATATAATTCGGGATTTCAAAACAGGTGACAGTTTGTGCTACGCTTTTATTGGTGAGTCCTTTGTTCTGCAGCGTATAATTCTGTTCGGATTACTTTTGACAAATCGAGATTGTTCTATATTATTCGGAATTAATGGAAGCTGTCTTTGTTCTAGAGTTTGAGACCAAGGAGGCATGCGAACAAGCATACTTTAAGGTAAACGCCAACTGGCTAAAAAGTATTTACATAAATCTATTGTTAATACCATAGAGAAGATGTGAAATGAATTATTTGGAGTACTAATTTCTTCCTTTACAGATGGATAATGCTCTGATTGATGATAGAAGAATACATGTGGATTTCAGTCAGAGTGTGTCCAAACTTTGGTCACAGTTCCGACAGAAAGACATTCAAAAGGGTAAAGGTAAAGCCTTTTTTCATCCATATTGAATGAGGCCCTTAGCCAAACAACACGACTTTTTTCACTGCAAATACTTGACAAGCATTTATTTCATGAGCAACGTTCTGACAAGCATATTGGTGTACCAAATGGTTACAGGAGGTGGCTGTTTTAAGTGTGGCTCGACTGATCATGTTGCCAAGGACTGTGTGGCTGGTAATCAATCGTCGAATTACATTGTAAAAGATCAAAACAAACAGCACGGGGGAGGTGAAGGCTATGATATGGTGTTTGAAGGTGATATACATGAAAGCCCCAAGAGGGAGAAGAGACACCATAGTCATGGCAGGGATGAGAGGGCAGGGAGGGAAAAGCGGAGGAGAAGTCCACACGGTTATGGTGAAGGCAAAAGAAGAAGCAAAGATGAACCTGACACCGACGCCAAGGCAGATAAATATAGTGGTGGAAATCAGCGCCAGGAAGACGTAATGGAGAAGAGGTACGATGAGGGGGTGCGGGGAGAGAAGAAACACGCAGGAAGAACCGAAAGAAACATTGTGGAGAGCGAAGACAGAAGAAGAAGAGGTAGAGATGGTGAGCGCCGTGAAGAGACGAGAGATAGAGAGAAGCGTGTGGAGAGTCGAAGAGATAGAGACGATGATAGGAGAAGTAAGGATTACTCAACAAAGATAAGAGAAAGAGACAGTGGAAATGGAAGAGAGGCGAGAGATGAGAGAAGGGATAGGGAGAGGCACAGAGAATCACGCAGGGAGATAGAGAGGTGAAAGATGGGCATGTCATGTGGCAACAGGAGCATTGTCTTGTACGGTCGTGGTGGGGTGGGGCGTTTATGGTCGAGCTCCTCGCGTTTATGTTTTATTGGGGCGTTCGGGGTTTGTGCGACTCGAATCTAATTCTGGTGGATTGTATACAAACGTTTTCGGAGATGCATATTTGGCCTGAAATGCTATTGGTTAGTAACATCTTTTCTCTTTTGTTTGTTTCTGAACCATTATTATATACGCGGTTATAAATCAGCAACTCTGAAGCCTATATGTATATATATATTGAATGTAAAGCAGAGGAAATATTCACAAGAGAACAAAGCACCAGCACATTTGACAATGGTCCGCTGTATCTGGATTCGCAGGTTGTTCGAAGATGCATCAACCATTGAAGTCCGTAGTAATATTCAGCACACTGAGATTACAGGATTTGATTGGCAGGTTGGTCGAAGATGCATCAACCCTGCTTTCACTAAAATCATGAGCTTTGACTGACCCTTGAAGCCATTTGCACAACGGGCGACTGAAACATGACTAAGCTATGGTAACAATACCCCTCTCTAAGCTTCTCCACACCGTTCATAGCTCCTCCGGGCATCATCCTCGACACCATCCACCTCCTTGCGAACAGTTTGTCACTTCACTTGACGCACCCCTACTGTTCTGACACGAAATCTGTACTGAGGTGGAGAGTCATCGCTGTCATCACTGTCATCATCATCTTCCTCTTCACTTGAATCGTTTTCAACTCTATCCCAACGGGCGTAATCGAGAGTTGAATGACCCTTTGGTTTAGGGATCGCTTGCCAACCATTGGATTGCTTTCCAGACACCGGCCCATCCTTGCTGGTCCGTTCTTTTGCAACACAGTTTTCAGCCGCATCTGCTCTTTTTCTCTCAATAGATTCTCTAACGTCAGGGGTTTTCGGTGGAGCAACTTCTACCTTGCTAATTGCATCTTCTGCCGTGGTCTTAGTGTCACCTCTGAAATAAACTAATGATTCAAAGTTGTTATCTTTTGTTTCATGGGCAGCCAATTCATCTCTTCTACTGCCTTTTTCTTCTGTGTCTTGTTCAATAGTACTCTCTTCTTCATCTTCTTCCAACTCAGCTTCAGATTCAGGAATTGGAGCAAGGGACTTTCCTTGACCAAGAAAAACGAGACATTGTCATTTAATCATAAGGGCCAGAACCACTCAACTATAAGGGAAGCAAGCAAAAATAATGAGATGACAGAAAGTATACCAATTGCGTCCTCAAGCGGGCCTCAAGGTTCTGGTAAACCTCTGAATCAGGGTTCAAGTCCATCAGTCGGCTGACATCAAAAAGAGCAGAATGGTATTCTTTAAGTGCCACTAATGTCTGCGCCCTGAGCATCAAAGCCCCAACATGTTTCTGATCAAGCTCAAGCACCGAGCTGCATTCTTCTACTGCCTGAAGAATCCAAATAAACAAGGAGATAAGAGCAAAGTGATTAGTTTGCAGGCAGACACACCACACCAGTCAGAGGTGGCTGCATAGCAAAACATATATGCTAAAAAAGCAATGTCCTATACAAGTATATTATCACCAGAGCATAAAAGAATCAGCTCCCCCAAAATTCTCAACAATAATTTTTCTGACACAGCTGAGGTAAACTCTGATCATTGCTTGATAACTACCAAACAACCAAAAATCCTTATTATCACTTAGATTTGACCTTTCATTACTATCTTTCCTTCGACGTTATTGCTTCGTAACGCCCAATAAAGGTCCCTCTACTCTGGAATAGGCAAACTTCATAATTTCACCAACCATCGGCTTCTTCTAAGCTTACAGCACATATTCATGACTGTAAACTGAGCTATATGATATCTATATTCCGTTTCACGGCATAGAAATAAGCAAGATTCGGCTTCCTTAGCTCTACTCTTATTGTTACTATTCATCAATAAGGAGACCCAACCCAACGAGGTAACCAATATATATGAACTACAAAAGTTTGCATGATTTCGTCCCACTAAGATCTACGCGAAAGACTGCAACGAAGATTTCTACCCAATTTGAAAAAAAGAACCGACCATGTCACTTTTCCCGAAAGAATAATTGAATCCACAGAAAGTAGAATCAATAGGAAATTATAAAATACATAGAACGGAATCGAAAGAAGAAGTCAAAAAGACCTTTTTGAAATCGTGCAATTTCAAATAGCAAGCGGCGCGGTTGCTGTGTAGAGCGATCTTCTGCGGCTTTGCCTTTGCTGCAGTTAACGCCTCCGAATAGAACAGAAGCGCCTCGTTATACTTCCCGTCCCGGTAAAGATAGTGGCCCTTCTCCACCTTACCTGACGGCGTTGCCGCCGATGCCATAGCAACGTTGAAGACTCAAGGAGAATAGAAGCAACGATACCACCGAGAAAGGGAAGAAGAGAAGATCCAGAGAAACAATAATGGCGTAAGACCTGGAATTGGAATTGGATGTATTCTTTTCTCATACGAGAATTATCATCTGTGCAAATGTATGATTAAGTTGTAAAATTAGGGCATTTAATTTTGTTCTTGGATTTACGCGCTGATTTTTTTACTTTCTTATGACTTTATTTTTTAATTATCAGTATCAAAATTCGAAACCTCACCAGTCAGTAGTCACCACCTGGTGGCATCACTGTCGACTAGGTCGGTGATCCACCTTTCCCATATATGGGCCCATTGTTCAACATATCAAGCCCAACATTACCCTAAAACCCAATTTTTAATTTTAAAGTAAAAAAATTAATATTCATGTTAATTTAAACGTTTTAATTGTTTTATTTATCTTATCATGGAAAATACGGTAGTTAAATTTTTATTTTTATATATTTTTTTGAAAATTATTTTCTACTATAAAATAGCGTTTATATCATATATATATATATATATATGTTAATTATTCCATACTAATATGAGTAGAAAAAGCCTAAGTAATGAGCTTTTATACCCAAAGAAATGGGCTTTTTCTGATGACTTTTTCGGAGGGCCAAATCAGGTATAGCCCAGAGCGAAAACAAACGCATGAGATTATATATAATCAGATGCCCACACGCATAGGAAGCGCGTTGCGCGCGTGTTCTCAAAATCCCTGGACTTATAGTCCAGGGAAAATCGCAATATTCGGCTTAATTAAATAATTGGGATAAAAAGGTCGCGTGGAGTTCTTTTTACGCTTTTTCTTTCTTAGCTCCTTTTACGCTTTTTTTTTCTTAGCTCCTTTTACGGTTAAGGAAAAGATTATTTATTTATTCTTTTTACTGGAAAAATGTTATTTTCTTATGCAGATTTTATTTAGTTTTGAACAAAACTCTAATTTCTTATGAAGAATTTAATTACATAATTTTTTTGTTAATGAAACTCTGTTTTCATTTTTGTATAACGACCTGATGAATTAAGAAATTGTATGATATATTAATTACGTTTTCTCTATTTATGGTATTGAATAATTACAATGTTGTTTTCAAATTACCAGATTAAAAAAAATGTTATCCATCATTTTGCACTCAATACTGTATATAAATAAAATAAATTTAAACGCCGAAAGCTTACAAAATTTAATAGATCGAAACACAATAAACTTAACAAAAACGATATGAAATTAAGAATCAATCAACACATGAAACTAGCTATATGTACAAAAATATAAATAAATTTAGAAAAATAGCAATTCAAAATAAAATAAAACCATTAGGGGTGTAAAATGAAATAAAATATAGGTTTGAATGATCAATTTTATTTAAATATAGATAAAGATTAACATATATTTAAGTAGTGATGGATGGATGATGTAATGAGTAATGTATAGAAGCAAATATGCAATTAATGGGAATATATAATGGTATTGGTATTACTAAAGTCGATCGATGATTCTCATAGCTGCGTTGGAAAGTTGTTGATAGAGTGTGAAGTGATGAAAGAGAAGAAGTGTGATCTCAGACTCCTCAGACTCTAACTTGAGAGCACGAAGGTTTGATGCGCAAGTGAGAGGATACTGAAGTGCATCTCTTACAGATCTGCCTGCTTTGTCGTAAGCTCCATTTTTCAAAGCCTCCACTGCTTCAGACACCATCCTACTGCAACTTCCCGACAGTTCATTCTTGCAATCTTTAACTGCTTTCTTCACCGCCTCACCCTCTCCTCCTTTCGTTACACTCGTGATGTTGCTAATTAATTAATTAACAATCATGCAAACAAACAATATATATATAGACTAGTATCAATAAATGATGAGCTAGGTAGGTAATATTTAATTAAAGAAATTAAATGAAACTAATAATAATAATAATGTATAATTACTTAATGAGGAGATGAAGTTGAGAGTGGAGACAGCGTAGGATGATGGTAGCGATGCCAAAACGGTCGTCGGCCATAACTGATGAAGGATCAGATTGGAGACAGTGCAAGCAAGTGGTTGGAAAGTCTGAGCTGTGGCACTCATTTCTCATCACCTTATCGTCCGCACCAATTAAGAGTAGTGGAGAGATGATGAGGAAAATAGAGAAAAAGAGAAACTTGGAGAGGGTTTTGGTGTTGGTGTTGCCATCACCGTAAGCCATATTAAAAAAAGCCTTTACTTTTGATTCTGATTATAATTAAGATGTGTATCTATGAGTACCAGTCCCAGACTCAAGAGTAGCTTTGACTATTTAAACTACGTAGAGTGAAGAGTAGTGGAGATTAATGGAAGCTAGCTGCCTGCATAGATGTTGTGAATCGGGCGAGGAGTCTTTATCTTTAACTTTGGCTTTATCTCTCATCTAGCTAGTGTTAGTGAGTGTGACGATGATGATGATGCGGCCAGCTCCAATTAATTCCAATTAATTAATAATAGCTGCTACTATTCTTTCCTCTTTTCGGCTAAATCATCTTTTAGACGATTTAATATTATTATATAACAGGAAGAAACGTCTCACTGGTGGTGCTCTATATCTAGTATACTATCACTAAAATGAAATAGGCTCAAGGTTAACGTGACCAAACATTTTACAGATACAATATATATTCTTTATTTGTCTCAGTATATTTATTTATTTATAAATAAGAATGAATAAAGAAATATAAAAGGGTTGGTTCTGTCAAGACCAAATTATCAGTCCAAGTTGCCCAACAACCCAAGATGACACTCAAACATGGACCAAAAGTCGTTCCAATAAATAAACTCGTTCATTGAGAAGTTGTGACGTTTCTAAAGCTTGGACCAAAACTAAGATAATTCAAACTAGTAAAAACAAGACAAAAAAGAAGCCAAGATTCAGCTCCAAACTTACAATACAAGTCCCCGCTATTATGTTTACTCGTCGTCATCTTCGCTCTTAGACTTCTTCTTTTTCTTCTTGCTCTGACCATCATCAGTAGCTGCCTCTTCTGCTTCCCCTTTGCTCTTCTTTTTCTTCTTCTTTTCTGATTTCTCGCTCTCCTCTTCCTCCACTATCTTCCTCTTCTCTTTCTTCTTCTTCTTCTTCTCTGACTTCACGTCACCATTTTCGTTGTCCTCATCCATTGCTTCCACTTCTTCACCCTTTGCCTTCTTCTTGCTTTTCTTCCCTGAGGCCTCCACTGCCTCTTTTCCTTCCTCATCTGAACCAGGAACAACCGTTTAACATACAAGAGCACTTTGTTTAAGATAAAAACTACATACGCATACCTTTGTTTTGCAGATTTTCTATGACCTCCTTCATTACATCCACGTTCTTACGTGGGGCAACACCTTTGTCATAGAAGTCGAGCCTTTCCTCAACTTGTTCGCGAAGCTTCTCACCAAAGGCTGTAGTTCCGTTATCTGCAAGGACACCAAACAACAACAAAAGGAATACATTAACACTTCACAACATATCTCATTACCCAATTGCTCCACTCTCAAGGGGATTTCAGTTTTTACCAGCAAAACAATCGATTCGGGAGGCTATAGAGCACTTGTTTGCTAGATAACGAGCAATACGGCCCTTGTTTTTAGCAGATGCTCGGCCAATGAACGAGGAATGGAAAATCAAGCCGTACTTGGGTGTATTTCCACGTGTTTTAAGTGCCCTGAAACGCCAGAACAGTTTAAGTGAAACGTACCAAAAAAAAAGAGCACTGCAAGTACAAAAAGACAGGCCGGATAATGAACCTGAAAAGCGCCTTCTCAGCTCCAAGAATTTGGAGGGTGGAAGATGGGCACTTAGCAAGGTTGGTCAGACTTCCGGCATGTGAAATCAATCTTGCACCAACCATTTCTCCAATCAATGCTGCCAAATTAGGAGCAATATCGCTCATCTTAGCAACGAGATAATCATATAGCTTCTTTCTGTAGTCAGCGAGGTCCATAACTCTCTGAGCAAAGGTCTGGACATTGATCAAATCAACTGGTGATAAATCCTGGCCTATATGTAGGACAAAAAAAACGTCTCAGAACGGGGACTACAACCATTCAGTAACCAAATTACAAAGAGAACTGCCCAAGAAATTTACCCATGGATGCTTTTCCAGCTTCAACAACCTCTTTTGCCTTGTCTTCATCCCCTAAGACTTCAGTTAGCATTGGGATGTGCTCTTCAGTCAACTTTGACTTGTCATCAATGATCTTTGAAACACGGGCATAAAGATAGTTGTCATTTACTATCTTCACAAGCTCGGGGAAGTGCCATGAGTACCATTCTCTGCAAAACGTTAGAAACTACTCAGGTAACATTTTTCTCATTCATATTGGCAACACAATATCCGAAAGAAGACACTAACCTAACTCTCATGGCAAAGGAATTAATATCCTTATCAAGCGTGTCAAGGAGGAAAATAGCTTGAATAACCATGTTATCAACTCGGTTAACATTGAACTTGACCTTCGCTCTGCTGTAACTGTGAGCTAATCCAAGTTGAGCTTTTTCAAGATCACCCGGCTGCATAAATAAAAAATGACTATGAGTACACAAGGCAAACGATATAAGGAGAAAAGACCCGACGCATTGACTAAAAAACATATAGCGCACCTTTAGATCCTTAATGAACCTATCAAAATGCTGCCGCACACCTCGAAGAATCTCAAGTACGAACTCATTACTTTGACATGGAATTTTCGTAGCTTCAAAAATATGTGAACCAAGTTTTGGCTCAGCCATTCCTAAGCTGAATTTAGGCTTCTTGCCTTCCTTAACTTTAGGAAGATTCAACTCTAGGAAACTCCTAAGCTCGTCAGTCATAACCCCTGCCAACATCAGATAAATCATAACAAGAGGGAAATAAGAACACAGAAGAGAAGAGAAATACACAAATCAGTTAAACGAGGTGTACAAGTAAATGACCCTGTTTGACAACTACACAACCAAGGGTTTAGTGATATTAGAATACATGAGAATCCAATTAACCTCGAGATATGGTAACTTTTCGACTTTTCATCAAACACAACAGAGGCTATTTAAAGAACAACACAAATCGAAAAGCAGAGACATTTGGTTTCGACAAAGCCACTTGGACAAACCAGGAGAAACGACTCCAGAAAGTCTCATTTCTAGCTATAATCCTAAGAACATACATCAGAGATAGTAAATCAACAACTACTCTACAAAAGAAACGAGAAGTCAGAAGCTGCATATACGAGCAGACAATGAATAAAATAAAAAAGGAAAAACATTTATATCAACGCTTCACCTTCAGAGACGGCGTTGATTTGGTTGAGGGCATCAAGGGCAGACTCGAAAGGATGAAAGGCTGTTAGCTGGACAACACGGCCAAAGCGACTGAGGTCGGAGACTGAGTTCCGGACAGCCTCAGTGTTTTGCCCGATTTCATCTAGTCCGTGCGCCTCGAAAAGGCCATAGCCAGAGGAAGATTCATACAGAAGATACGTAGCCATAGAGAGAACCTAAAACCCTAAACCTGTGTATACGCAAACTCCGAAGAAAAAATCAGAGGAAAAACTAGGGTTTGAGAGTCGAAGATATTGGCTTATAATTATAGGGTTTAAGACTTTATACGATTTAGTTATGGCGTTGCTTCATTATGGGTCGGGCCATTGTAAATGGTAGGCATATACATTGGGGTCCATCTAATTCACTTACCCAGCCCAATAATTAACAAAAGAGAAAGAACTAAACGAGACGCGTTGATCATAAGCAATTAATTATATTATATTAAGCCCAGCCATTAAGGACCATTAAGGCCCATTACCTCTAATTTGCCAACGATGAAATATTTACTGCAAGGAGACAACGTTGTTTGTAATTGTAGCTGTCTCTCTTAACTCTCACGGTCACGGGTTTGAAAGTTGACATTGCTTCTAATGGAACAATACCAACACAAGAATAAGCTGCAATTGAAACTATGACACTGATCAAAAGATGGCTGAAAAATTGTTAAAGAAAATTTTAGATAATACCAAAGATTTCTAGAGTAATTGACACCATGAATTTGTATTTCAACGAAATCAAGTGTTACTACAGCAACGCCTCCATTTTCTATACCGTTTGAATATTATCTGTATAATCACTCACGTGAGAAAGTAGTGCTCCTCATATGTACAAACATCTCTATAGCCATCTCAACTACTGCTTTTCTCATCGTCCCTCTTTGATCTTCACTCCAAGCATTGGTCTAGAGTCGGTGCTTCTTGGTGTGGTCTCTGAATCAGGCGTCACCAAACTGGTGGAGTATGAAGTATCTGGGTAAAATTCAGAACCGCCTGTTGTTTTGGTATCAATGTTGCTCAAATTGCTCGTGATATCATCAAATCTCCAGTCGGTTAAGTAGCCTGGCTTCGAAGTCACATCACTCACCTCAACATCTCCTGACAACATCGCCACCACTCGAGACATTGCTGGTCTCAATGTATGAGATGTCTGTGTGCACAACAGAGCAATGCCAATCATGCGTTTCACTTCTTCCACGTTAAATTCAGTAAGCTCGTGATCAATAAGTTCAACTTCACGACTCTTCTCGTGTAGATTCCATGCCTGTAATAAGACAAACAGGGGTATCGGATTATGTTAAAGGGCAAAACCGGAGGTAAAATATTGTAGAACACGGGGTGATTTACACTGAGGATTTACAGTCGTCTGGTACTCATGTCAATCATAAGTCATTATTGTTTTAAATAAATCACCTATTACCTATATATATATATATATATGTTGAAGCGTACATCAATCAATCAAAAGAAGTAAGCGCGTACCCATTCAAGTAGATATCTTTTTTCATCCTCCAAGTTCTCATCAGAGTTAGGCCTTCCACTAACTAGTTCAAGAGCCACAACACCAAAGGCATACACATCCGTCTTCTCACTTAGATGTCCACGCATTGCATACTCAGGCGCAAGATATCCACTGCATCGGTTAAACAACCGGACTAAAACGTGTTACAAATCCATAGTTGTGCTACAACTCAAAAGGTAGTCTAGGTTGCGAGGGTATGGGAATACTTACATTGTCCCTGCAACTCGGGTACTTATGTGTGTTTTCTTGTCATCGTATAATTTAGCAAGTCCAAAATCAGAAATTTTTGGGACGAGGTTAGAGTCAAGCAAAATGTTGCTGGCCTTCACATCCCTATGTACTATTCGAAGCCTTGACTCCTCGTGGAGATAAACTAGACCTCTGGCCACTCCAAGGCAGATCTCAAAACGGGTTGACCAATCAAGATGTAAAGATTTATTCCCTAAGATATTCAAATCAATCACAAGTGCATAATGAGGCTTTTAACTTGGCATAAAAAGGGATAGATATGAGTCACGTTTTAATGCATACCAAATAGCGCCTGATCGAGACTCCCATTAAGCAGGTATTCATATACGAGCAGACGATGCTCTCCTTCATAGCAGCACCCGTAAAGTTTTACTAGGTTACGTTGTTGAACGGCAGAAATTGCTACAATTTCTGCAACAAATTGGCCCTTCCCTTGCCGGGATCCTACTGACAATTGCTTCACTGCTATATCTCTTCCATCGTTGAGATTTCCCTGTTTCATGTGATATTCAAAACGAACTTATACAAAGGAATTACTTATACTCTGGTTTCCCAGTACTTGATTTCTAAATTCTCGTCCATTTCAATAACTGCTTGCCTTATAAACAGGCCCAAATCCTCCCTCTCCAAGCTTGTTCGAGGGATTGAAATCTTGAGTTGCACTTCTAAGTTCTGAGTAAGTAAAGGTGTAAGGCTTTATGTCCATACTAAGTAGCTCTGCAAGAAAAAGTAGGATGCTGAAATGAACCATTTTGAAAGATGATATTTCAAGTTAAATTTGTAATCGGAGACCAAAAATCTTCAGTCTAGGACTTGTTATTGTTCTATTTGCATCTACCTTCATCATCTGTGTACCGCTTTCTTTTCCTTCGGATAAAGAAGATGACTAAACCCGCCAGGATACACAAAATTCCTACGCCCACAATGACCCCCACTATAGTACCAGTCCTGTCCTTTTCCTTTGATGGCGGCTTATTACCAACGGTTGGTGAAAAATCTAAAGAGCAACATGTTACCATTAAGGAACTTCTAGCATCGACCGATAGTGAAAATCAGGGAAAAAGTCTTCACAATTTGTGTTACCTGGTGTTGCACTGACGGCCGATATTAGTGGCCCATAAGCTCCTTGAATAGGAATACAACATGTTCCTTTTCCAGCCCAGAAAAGATGAATTTCTAGGTAATTCTCCGATACATTTGCTTTAAATGATCTTTGAACTGCTCGAACAGTGGAATCGCCCGCTGTTCTACGTACATCAAAATCCTTTTCGACAAGTCTTCCCTGCAAGAAAGGAACTTAGACCTCAGAATTCTTCAAAAGCCAAAATTAAAAGAACCTAATTTAATGAAAAAACAGGCCTGATTTCTAGTTCCCTAGATTTATCGCAGATTATCTCAACTTAATAGTAATAGAACAAGTTTTGTATTCTTTCGGTTCATATGTGATGCAAATTTATGATAACTACTTCACATTTACAAATAAAGAAGGTTACTTATAAAGAGGAAAGGTCGATCAAGTGGACCAGACCTGAACATAAATGTCAAACCGACGTCTTCCAAGACCTCTCCAAGTGTTAGAGCCTAGAATTTGTATTTCAGCAAACTGAAGTGTTACGGTATAGCCTCCATTTTCTAGCCCCAACCCATAATACCTTAGCGAAGATGCAGAAAGTCTTGCTGACTGAAAAAGCTCCGAGTCCAAAGTGTTGACAAATTGTGATTGTGAAGTAGCTATGTATATATTATTGCTACTTCCAGCAAAAAGTCCTACACTGCTGGCTGCCCATCTTTGGGTAGGACTCACTACAAATGAAGCCGGTCCAAGAGCCTCATCCTCCTGCTCATATACTGCTTCGCTAACAGACGTTATCTGTGGGCCTCCGCAGTTGATTGAAAAGTCAAAATCTAGGCACCGGTCAAAACAGAATAATCTTAAGTAAATTTCTTTCAAAAGAGCACGCCAACACTGTCCATTTGTTTGCTCACTAAACATAAGTAACAGATATTATTTGTTACACTTACAGATTCCTTTGCCTCGATTGCAGGGGAAGTTCTTCTGCAGGCAGTTCAGCCCTCGCAAAGCACTTTAACAGAAAGAAAGAGATTTCAAAGGAAGACTATGAGAACCCTTTGCAAGAAAAAAAATAGAAAAGAGAAACATAACAAAACTTCGAGCACCAACAAAAAAATCACCTGTTGTCAAAACCTTCCAAGGTGAAGTTGTTCGCAACCAGATTGCTGCACAGATGACAAATATATTTTTTACGAACCTCTAATATATGATTAAGCAAATCTGTCCAATAAAATGTAAGCTTCATGCTGCATATAAGCCTGGTGAACTATAAAAGAAAAGTTTCCCAAAATCACAAAACCCTGTGAAAGTTGGTCAAGATGAAATGTCTTGTCTACTTACAGGTTCAAGTCTTGTAAGTCGACCCAAGAAGGAAGACTTCCAGATAAATCATTGTATGACACATCTCTGCCAGTATAAAGAAGTAGTTAGGACCTACGGGATATGTTATAAATACCAAAGGAGTTTCCAGATTATCTTGGCAAGTCTTCTGTGGCACGGAGAGTAGAATATTATTCAACATGAATAAGAGCCGGATAAATATGATAAGATTTTAAAGCATAGGTAGAGATCAGGAGAACATTTTAATGAACCCAGTTTTATTAAAACGAGAATCAGGCTTTCAAAGATGAAATGATTATTAATGTTATCACTTTTATACATAGTCTGACAGAGATTTAGCAACTCACATATTTCTCAAAGATGGGCTCTTTTGAGTTGGTAAGGAACCATTTAACGTGTTGTTTCCCAAGAACCTAATGAGACCACAAAGTTTTTCCATAATTATCCGAGTAATTGACCATAACGACACAAAATAAGCAGATAACGTATCATCTTACAAGTAATTAAGTCGGCTTAAGTTGAAAAGCGAAGCTGGAATTGGTCCATCTAGTTTGTTGAAGCTTAAGTCACTGGTAAACATATATGAATTACACGGCAACACATTAAACCAATGCTGTTTTCCAATGAATGAGGAAAAATAAGAAATGACGTTATCAATAATTGATTATTATTGGTATTATTATTTCCTATTCTCTCGGAGACTTTCGCAAATCATCTCATAATGGGTTTGAAACAACTTTTAGAGCATTTAAAGAAACACATTGACATGAGGACTTACACTTGTTGCAAGTTTGAGTATTCTCCAATATTAGATGGTATAGTGCCAGTGAAATTGCTGTTCCTCAATACTCTGCAGCATATATCATCAATGTTAAATACAAAAAGGGCAGAGAAAATTACAACAGCACATTAGTTTGAGCATGATTTGGAGCTAAAGTTAAATATAAGCTTCCTTACAATATATTTAGGGATTTCATGTCTTTGATGAATCCGATAGAGGAGTTTACATTGGAAATGTCCCCTAGCCTCCTGATTTAGCGATCCCGTGATAGTATTTAGACTCAGCTTATGTGGTAAAAGAGGAAAAAGAGAAACCATAAACAATAATGATTATGACACCAATGCAACACTTACAGTTCTGTCAAAAGAGTTAAGTTTGAAAATGACGACGGTATCGGACCGCTTAAACCAGTCCCTATAATTCTCCTGCAAAAAAGCATGTATCAAAAACGTTGAATCCCATATTGATTTGTAATAAAGAACTTTCAACTACGTATAATATTAATGTGGCCGTTACAGAAAGAGAGCATTCGAGCAAATCTATTAACTGTTGCGGAAATGAAATTTTCTTACAATGTAGTAAGCTTGGTCCACCTGCCGATGAAGTCCGGTATCTGACCTGTAACTTCCATATCTGTAATCCAACTGGCATGAGATTGGAGGAAAAATTAGCTCACGACAATCAGAGAACGTAGAATCACAAATAGATTAAAAAAATGGGTGAGAAATGCAAGACAAAGCTTATACACAATATAAAGCAACATATCTTACGCCTCTGTCAACTCCACAAGATTAGCAAATGAAAGAGGAATTTCCCCGCTTAGTCCAGAACTTCCTATATACCTGCCATAAATATGAGTCGTGTAGTTGATGCAAGAAAATAATAAAGAGGAAGGAATTTTTGGTCACGTAACCGAGTACCAGCTGAATGGATCCAAAAGTTATGTTTTCCATTAAAAAATGTAATCAGAGACAAATGAATAATGAGATTAACGGATACACTCACATTTTTTGTAGTTTTGTACAATTCCCAATCTCAGCTGGTACAGAACCGGAAAAGTTATTTGAACTAATACCACTGCGGAAGAGATGCATCAATAAGGAACCATCAAAATACTTCAGATACTTTGAAGCAGTGCGAATACATTATCAAATTACAAGATTAAAAAATAGCGTAGGCTTACAGTGATCGCAAATCAGTAAGCAATCCAATTTCTTTAGGAACAGGCCCAGACAATGCATTGATCCCAAAGGTCCTACGAGATAAGCAGTTGAGAGAAAGAGACAAGAAATGGTCCAAATTGGGCACAGTATCGAATGTGTAGAAAATTGCTCAACAAAATAAAAAGACAAAGGTTTCACAGCCTTACATCCATTGCATTCGTGTCAAATTCCCAATTGCTGGAGGCAGGGAGCCTGACAGAACATTTTGACCCAGGTTCCTGAGAGAAGAGAAAAGGCAGAAAGAAAGATGTGATTTTAGGGATGCAAGGCAATCCCAAGATATGTAGGATATAATAACTGAATCAATTTATGTTTGTGAACGTGTGTTCTACTTTTTGTTCCAGCTACTCTATATAATGAATTGAGGAAAAAAACCATACAGATTTGTGAGGTACTCCAAAGACCATAGCTCTTCAGGAATAGGTCCTATAACATCCATCGCATAAACCTTCCTGTGACAACATCAACAAAATAACATCCAAAATGAGAAGAAGGGTTTGGAGACTCAAATACATGTCGCCAGACTGAAGCATATATACATGTTTCTATATGCAGAAACACTTGATATGTTTAGACACATAGTTAAAGCCCTGAGCTTTGGTATTTACTTATTTATCACTAACAAAAAACAAGAAGACGAGAAAGGATATAAAATGAAATCGATCTTTAGATTTTTCACAGCGAACACAGTTTCCATCACCAAATAAAAGGATAAAATTACAAGTCCAAGCATCTAACACTAAAAGATGAGAGGAAAGGAGAAAGAGGGTTACAGGGCAGTGATGCGGCAGGTTGTGGAGTTGTCGAAATTACATTCACATTTGATTAGAGGGTTGTAAGCAACGTTGTCGATAGTGACACTGTCGTCGATGGCAGCGCCGGAGCACAGTTCGCCGCTGATGTTCCATTCCCTCGGCTCACGAATCTTCCAAGTCGCAAAGATGGTATTCAGAGCACGCGCTGTTTATCATAAACCACCAATAAAATAGCGTTTATATAAACGGTTCGTGTGAAATGAGTAACCAACCCAGAGGTTTAATTTTGCCGTCTCTTTTTAATTACACATAATTAATTGGAACTAAAACAAACTATAAAATAATATATATATAGCGACTATAATCTATGGATACATCGGTTTTATCGATCAGGATCCGAAGAGAAGCTTCGGACCTAGCTACAGCTTTAGCCTAACTAATCCGATCGGTTAATGGTAATCCAAATTTTGTCAAAGTGTGAAAGTTGATGGCAGACCTTCGTCGGGATGAGTGGTGGCTCCGGTTCTATTTTGTGCTCGAACCAAGTGAACCGAACTAGAAATACAAAGATACCAGCACGTCAGGACTAGACAAAGGGGCCGCCGTAACCTTGGCATCGTCGAGAAACAGACAACGGTGGTCGCCAAGATATACAACTTGAGTAGAGAGAGAGAGAGAGAGAGAGAGAGGCGGTGGGTCAAATTAGATTAGAGGGAAGGAGCTTTTGGCATCGTTGATGTGTTAATTTGGATTTTGAATAAATGTCAATGTTAATGTTGCTATTTGCTAATTCCTAATATTAAAGTATTAATTAATGCTCTTAACCAACACACTAATAACCCCATTGGCATTGGCATTGGCATTGAGAGCGTGGACTCACACGCCGCTCGTTTCAATTCAACGGATGAGAAGCATGTGAATACCACGCGTACGAGGGAGAGTGCGGTTGATATTTCAACTATGGCGGCTCTTCTTCATTCGCAACGGTGGACCTTGACCTTGTCACCCATGACACTCACTGTTAAACTGCTTTTGATTTTAAGGAATAATATAATTGAAAAAAAAAGGAGTCAACTAAAAGGACCTGAAGAAGGAGTATAGTCTATAGGCTTGTGACCACCAAACAGACTTTACCCTTGTTGTCCAACACTGTCACTGTCAGATACAGATCTACCACTTAGATTACCATTCTATATGCTTGCAAGACTGGACAGACGAATATTGGAAAATGAGCATTACTTCAAAGCCCAGGTCACCGGATGAAAACTTGAAGATCACGTCAGCTATACAAACTCAGAGTCAGACACTCAGAGGTCACCGATAGGCAATCTCCTTACCTCCAGCGATACAGACATAGTGTCTTTTCAAATTATACATATGTAGTTGGGAAGAGGAGATCAAGTCAACTTTTATGAGGTTTGACCAATCTTTACACAATTATGTTGCTGCATTGGTCCTCATTACTGACCGATAAAGAGTGCTGATCGACCCCATTTTATTTATCAACACCTATTTATTTCTTTGTAACATTATAAACAGGCTGCCGAAGGAAACAAAAGAATCCCGAGTCCCTTATTTCAGTTTCAATTTTATCCTTTCTCTTCGACTTTAACACCAACTTCGGAGTTAGAAGGATTCTGAGTGTGAGGCACTATCCAGCTCGTGCTCGTGCTCGTGCTCGTGCTCGCCGTACCACTCATAAAGCTCATAGCATTCTCAAATGTTCTCTCCGACACGTACCCTGGCTTAGCATTGGCTTCGCTTATTTCCACATTCCCGGACAACATGCCTACCACTCGTGACATTGCTGGTCGTATTGCATGATCTGTTTGTGTGCACAGGAACGCCACCCCTATTACACGCTTCACTTCTTCCTCGTCAAATACAGTTAGCTCAGGATCTACCAGTTCCACATCACGCTTCTTTTGATGTAGGGTCCATGCCTGCACAACGCAAAAAGAAGCATTAGTTTCACCCGAAGTCTTCTTCGTTCTACTCAGATTTTCAAAGCATTGCAAAGCTATGTGTCCAATGTTGCTGGTAAAGAAGCGGAGGCTTAGTGGATACATGTTCTTACCCATTCTAGAAGATATTGTTTGTCATCATCCAATTCTGGAGAGGAGTTCGGCCTTCCACTAACGATTTCCAAAGCCACAATACCGAAGGCAAACACATCGGTCTTCTCTGTAAGATGTCCAAGCATGACGTACTCTGGTGAAAGGTATCCACTGCATTGTACCATCAACAATGGTGAGATAACAATGCTACATGTTATAGAAACCAGAAAAGACGACACCATATCATATGTGAGGTTGTTAGGATAGTTACATCGTTCCTGCAACTCGGGTACTTATGTGTGTCTTCTTGTCGTCATACAGTTTGGCTAACCCAAAATCAGAGATTTTAGGGATCATATCTGAGTCGAGCAGAATATTGCTTGCCTTCACATCCCTATGCACTATACGCAGCCTTGACTCCTCATGCATATATGCTAAACCTTTGGCAATACCCACGCATATCTCAAAACGGTCTGACCAACCAAGTTGCAAACTCTTTTCCTCTGCCACAAGCATGCAACGTGTAAGATAAGAATGGTGGGTTTTCAGAAAATCTCAGAGAGTGCAAAGAATTTACCGAATAGAGCTTGATCTAGACTTTTGTTTGAGAGGTATTCATATACAAGCATACGCTGATTTCCCTCAATGCAGCATCCATAGAGTTTTACAAGGTTGCGATGCTGAACAGCAGATATAGTAGCAATCTCAGCTACAAATTGACCCTTGCCTTGCCTGGATTCAACTGACAATTGCTTTACGGCTATTTCTCTTCCATCATGGAGTTTTCCCTGTAAATGTTTTTAGAATGTAGCCAAAGGAGGAATCAATTAACATTCTATTACACCATACTCTCTAAAGTGGTGTTCCGTCTACTTCGTGTTGAGTCCTACCTTAAAAACAGGTCCAAATCCTCCCTCCCCAAGCTTGTTGGAAGGATCAAAATCTTGAGTTGCCGTTCTAAGTTCCGAGTAACTAAATGTGTAAGGCTTTATGTCCAAACTGAGTAACACTAAAAAGACGAATACGCAGTTGAAGATAACCAGTTTGTAAGTTGCAGTTTTTTAAAAAAAAAAGACCTTAACAATATCGCCAGAGCTTAAGACTTCCTCTTACCTTCTTCATCAGCTGCCCTTTTCCTTTTCCTACGGATGATTAAGATGAGCGCAACTGCCAAAATACTTGTAATCCCAGCTCCTACAATGGCCCCCGCAATAATACCAATATCTCTCTTGGATTTCGATGGCATCTTATTAGCTACAGTAGGCATGAAATCTGCAGAGAAGGAGAAAAGTAGGCAGTGAGAGGAGACAGTCAACTTCGAAGATTATGAAAGTCTACTTCTACCTGGTGTTGCACTGATTACAGAGACTAATGGCCCATAAGTCCCTTGAGAAGGAATACAGCATGTCCCTTTTCCAGCCCAGAAAAGATGAATCTCAACGTAATTTTCAGATACATTTGCCTTATAGACTCTTTGATTTACTTGGACACTTGATCCGTTAGCTGTTTTGTGTATATCAAAATCCTTTTCAACAAGTGAACCCTGAAAACATAAGGAACTCAGAGGTCAGAAACATATCTAAGCAAAGAGAGGTTCATGAAGAGTTGAGCCTGATAATACTCCATGTTGGTTTTCATCCCTACTTGAACAAAAAAAGTACTGCACTTGGCACCAATTATCTCAAAAGTAAAACTCTTATCTGCCAGGGTTTATCAGGATTTCTCTTCCTGGTTCAAAAAGTTAAGACAAGTACATTTTCTTAATTTCTTGCTTGAAAGGAAGGCATATGATCATCTTCTAATCTCATCAAGAAAATTATAAAAGCCACAGACAATAAGCAGTTAGAGCTCGTAAGAATATAAGCAAAAGCTCAATGTAATAGTAGAGACCTGGACATATATGTCGAAAACTCGCCTTCCCAGACTTTTCCAGGTGTTAGACCCTTGTATTTGTATTTCGGCAAACTGAATTGTTACAGTATAGCCTCCATTTTCTAGCCCCAGTCCATAATACCTCAGAGAAGACGCAGAAAGTCTCGCTGACTGAAGAAGCTCTGAGTCTGAAGTGTTTGCAAACCGTGTAGTTGAAAGAACTAAGTATTGATTACTGTTACTTCCAGTAAACAGTCCTACGTTGCTGACTGCCCATCTCTGTGTTTTACTTACGAAAAAAGAAGCCGGTCCAAGCGCCTCTTCGTCCTTCTCATACAACGCTCCACTGGTAGCCCTGATATCTGGGCCTCCACAGTTGACTGAAAAGTTGAAATCTGGACACCATTCAACAGAGAGGCATCATAATCAACAATACTATCCAGGATATGCATCCTAACATTATCAATGCATTTGCCCATTAATTTGGAGCTAGAAATATTATCGTTTACAAAACACCATATAATTGACTTACATACTCCTTTGCCTCGATTGCAGCCGAAATTCTTCTGGATACAGTTCAGTCCAGGGAAGATCCTTTTAGCAATAACAAAAAGTACAATATGAGAAATATGGCATGTAGATTTATACTTGTATACTTTTGAAATAGAAACATAGCAACCCTTCAAGCAGAAAGAAAAGCACAGAAATTGCTCACCTTCTATTGGAACTTCCCAATGTAAAGTCATTGGCTATCAGGTTGCTGCATAAAAACAAAAATCCTTTGTTACCAGCACAAATAATGTATAAGGTGCAATGTGTGTCAGCACATGATTCCCTTACTTACAGTTGCAGGTTTGGTTGGTTAACCCAAGAAGGAAGACGTCCTGCTAAATCATTGTACGACACATCTCTGCACATAGGCGTTACAGATATTCAAAATATGATACCCAGAGGGAAGCTGTATTCCCTGCCATATATTTGTTACTCACAGATTAGTAAGAGAGGAACTCTTCTGAGTGGGTAAGGAACCGTTTAGCTTATTATTTCCAAGAAACCTAAAGAAAGGGAACAATATCTATGAGAGAAAAAACTGAATAAACACAATTGATGTGAAAAAGGTATTTTCTTACAAGTGAGTAAGTTGGCTTGAGTTGAAAAGCGAAGTTGGAATCTGCCCAGTTAGGTTGTTGAAACTCAAATCACTGGTGAACAAATTTTGTATATATTACTTATAATCATATAAGGTCTAATTATTTTATGTAAGAGAAAACATATCATCTCAGTTTAGCAACAAAGACATGGGACATGGGGCGACTTTTGGAGTATAATAACCAAGAACATTTTGTGTCATCTTGCCTCATACTTACAGTTGTCGCAACTGAAAGTATTCTCCAATATTGGAAGGTATTGTGCCAGTGAGATTATTGTTCCGTAATACTCTGCATGAGATTTAAAAAAATGTAAAAAATACAGAGGAAAGCGGAGAGCTAAAGGAGTCCACATCATCAAGCAAAAGTTGAGCAGTAGTGCCTTACAAGACACTTAAGGATTTCATGTCCCGAATGAAGTCGAGAGATGAGTTGCTATTGGATATATCACTCAGTCTCCTGCATTTCGATGGATGTCAGTATCTAGACCACGAATAAGTGAAAAAGTGAAAGAGAAAAGAACATCTGTAAATTACTCACAATTCTGTCAACGAAATTAAGTTTGCAAATGACAAAGGAATTGGACCAATTAAACTAGTCCCCAAAATTCTCCTGCAGTAAAGCATATATCAAACGTTGAGTATATCCCTCAATATGAAGTGTTTTGATTCGATAAAGTTATATCTGTTGGTACAGAATTTGGGATTCGTTAAAGCAAAAGGAACAAGATTGGACAACTAAAGGCTGCAATATGAAATTTCTTACAGCGTAGTAAGTTTGGTCCAATTTCCTATGAAATCAGGGATCCGACCTGTAAGTTGGATATCATTAATCCAGCTGAAACGACATTAAAAGAAGTCAGTCCAAAACTTATGAAGTGTTAGGATTGATACTTATGTTTCTAAATCAGTAGCCAAGATAAATAGTAATCCATATGCAGGATTATAATAAGGTATATATCTTACGCTTCTTCCAACTCCACGAGATTAGCAAATGGCGAAGGAATTTCACCAGTCAGTCCTGAACTTCCAATGTAACTGTCATAAAAGAGTATTATCAATCTTACTGCATCACGAAGCGTTCAAGTGAATAGAAACTTAGTCTATTCACTCGAAATTTTGTGAGAAGCACAATCTCGTACTGGTGTGTTGATGCAAGCGACATTAAATGTCACCATTATTTTGGAGCTTTATAGGCAAGATGCATTTGAAAAGTTTACATTACATGAAGCATGATCGAAAACGCATTGGATACACTTACATTTTCACTAGCCTTGTGCAATTTCCAATCTCGGGTGGCAGAGTACCGGAGAAATTATTCATGTCAATCGCACTGTTGATAGAGGGCTCAAATAACAAATCAATAGTATCTACAAAATCTTATGAAGCAGTTGATAATGTGATAGCACCATTGTTGAAAAGTCCTTACAGTGATCTCAAATCAGTAAGCAACCCAATCTCTTTAGGAACTGGTCCAGACAATGCATTGGCCCCAAAAGTCCTAGGTTAAGGAAGATTTACACACCAATAAGAAAAAGAAACTCTCATATATGCAAACGTTGCAAGCCGGTATGGTATGGAGGGGAAAAGGAATAGAGGTAAGGGTTCATGGCCTTACATCCACTGCATGCGAGTTAGATTTCCAATGCCAGGGGACAGTGAACCAGTCAAGAAATTTTGATTTAGGTTCCTGCCAAAAGAAAGAAGAGAGAATAAAAGGAGAGTTGAGTGTGTATGCAAAGTAGCTAGTAGCAGGGTGGCCATTTGAGAGTAGAGGTTACTCTGTCAGCATAGAGCAAAATCATACAGATTAGAGATGTAAATTAGACTCCAGAGCTCTTCAGGAATTGGACCTGCAATGTCCATTCCTCGAGCTCTCCTGTAACAAAAAAAGAAGTCCACAAGGAGTGAGATGAAATATGGAGGTTACATTCACCAATTACTCCGGATTCCAAAATTGGGATGCAAAAGTAATGGGGAGGGTAATTCATCGAACAGATGGAAGGCAGTAGTAGTAAGGGGAAGGGGGGAGGGAAACGTACAGAGCGAAGATGCGGCAGATAGTAGAGTTGTCATAAGAACAGTCGCATTTGATGAGAGGGTTGTAGGCTAAGTTGTCGATGCTGACACTGTCGTCGATGGCGGCTCCGCTGCAAGGCTCACCGCTAATGTTCCAGGCCTCCGTCGCCGTTATTTTCCAAGTTTGAAAAATCTTATTCACCGCCCGAGCTGTTGTATTGTGTTCCAAGTTTGGATAGCAGGAATTGTAAGTGTTTCCAAGGTTTATAGTTAAAGAAAAAAAGAAAGAAGCAATAAATATCAAAAACTCCAAGTATATAAATAAAATGGTCGCATAAATTGTGACCACCGTCATAATCGTTCAACCTTAAGTCGTTTAAAGCAGAAAAAGAAAGAAAAAAAAAGAGAGTTGAAAATTAAAATAGGTAATGAGTAGAAGAAGGGTTGATTGATGATAAGTAAAGCAAGAATTGAAGTGAAAATTGACGAACCTTCGTCGGGATGAGTAGTAGGTGTAGGTGTAGTTTGGTTCTGAGATCGAACGGAATGAAATAGAGTAGAGATTGAGAGAAAGAAAAGAGCGATGAAGAAAAGAGAGGGAGAGCGGGATAGCCTTAACCACCTTAACCTGGGCATCATCTTCATCGGCGTCATACCGAAACAGAGGAATAGGGATCTGGATAATAACTGGATTCCGGAGAGTTGTTCAAAATATGGAAGACACCAAAGTTGGCACAAGTAGAACAAGTACAAGTCTCCGTCTCCGTCTCTCTCTGCGTCTCCATGTGTTTTTCTTACTAGCCAATATTTTAAGGGAAATAAATATAAGAATAAGAATAATTTCACGGCATGTTTTTCTTTTTCTTTTTGTTTTAAAATAATGTTGACGCTTTCTCAATTGGTCTCTCAATTATCCAAATATACATACATATATATAATCATAGTTCCTATAAATAAAGCCTATGGAAAGCTTTAAAACTTTAACCACGCCACACTCTCACATTCCTTGATCATTATTACTCAATACATGTAATGAAACTTTAATATTTCATGGTTGAGAACAGGAAGGTATTCTCTTATCTTTTTTTTTTTTTTTTCTCACAGAAGGTATTCTCTTATCTCTCGGTCTATGTCTGGGTCTGCTTTATTTATTTAAATCTTTATATTAAAAAAAAGACTATCAGAAAGAATCTGTCTGATGCGATCAAATCGTTTTTATATATCAAAATTGACCTTATATAAAAATTCAAATAATATCATCGGAGAAGGGGCTTCTAAAATTCAAATAAAAAAGAATGGATTTGAGTTGGACGTATTGCAAGAAAAAGAATAATATAGAGGGAAATATAAAAGTTGCATGACTTGACAATGAACTTGGTAAATGGTCATCAGCTTTGACTTTATCGTATACGTATACTAATTAGGATTTTGCGTGGAAAGTAGCCACAAATGGGGCAACGCGTATGCGTCGTAGATAATTGTTTCATTGATCTATATGTATTGTAAGGATATTTTCATACGATAACTCGATAAGTATGATATAGTATCGGTTTTTTCTGGAACTATGAACACGTTTCATATTCACACAATATTGAGAATTCGAGACTTCTATCCCATAAACCGACCTTTTTTTCGGTTTTGATGGTTTTGTATAGACCGAATCTATTTAACCACTTAAACATAACAGAACGGTAAAACAGATTTTGATCCGATTATGACCTCTTTACATCTAAACCAAACCGTTTACAAATAAACCAAAACATGAACCCTAATTTCAAAATCTTCAAATCGTAAATCCTCCAAAAAAAACCTCCAAATCTTAGACCTTCGAAAAATCCCAATAAAATTTTTTCAAATGGGAACTCTACTCTACAGTCAACCTATGCTTTACACTTTTATTTAACAAATAACAAACCGTTAAATTCCTTTTCCCTGTAACATCTTTTAGCTTCTAAACCTAGATTGCTTTGTACTTTAAAGAGTAAATACACGATCGTTTTAACGAGTTCCCTGCCTCACAGGTACATCTCGGTGGAAAACTCAGTTCCACAAATCCACTAATCGCCGGAAACCTTCGCCGGAAGTTTACAACAAAAACAACGGCGAAACTGCAAAAAGCTATATTATACACCATATAACTACTCCTATATATATGTATAATAATGGACCATCCATATTTGGGCTTATTTCTTCAAACCCATATCTTTAGGCCCATGTAGAATAAAGTCCAATCTTCACAATCTCCTCCTTGGACTTATTCCACTCCAAAAACCTAGACAAACGCAAATTGTCTTCTTCCTAAAGATCAAACCAGCCTCCAAATGACCTTCTCTCTTCATTCTATCTTCTCTCTAAACCTTTGCTCCGACAACTTCATGTTGGAGTATTTTCCGGTCATTTTCGTCTGCTGATCTTCCCCGATCTTGCCGTTATTCTTCGCCATATCTCCGTTCTCGATAAGATGAGCTCCATATCCGAGTTTTCCTGACCTGAATAACTCTCCTCCACGGAGTTTATTCTCTCCAACAAACTCCTCCTTGGCGCAGATCTTCTCATTTCCCTTGTCGGAGCTTTGGTTTCTTCTTTCCTTAGCTTCGACCTTCGTTTCTGTCATCCGATCTGACCATCTCCGGTAAAAAAAATGTCTCTTTTTTCCGACCTGGAAACGGTTGTCTTCCAGCTCCAATTTCCTTACTTGTAAGTGATTTTCTCGTTTACCTCAGTTCATATCCCTGTTTTCTAGATTATTTTCTTATAACCCTTTTCTGATTTTCTTTTCAGGTTTGAGCTTCAGTGCTTAGGAGCTAAACCTGCAAATTTTCTACAAACAGACAACACAAAACTTAAGGTAAACCCCAAAATCACCTTACATGTACCTTAGAACTTTTCCTCAGTCTTTCTAAGCTCTTTTAGATTTGACTGTTTTAAACTCAGTTTTCTGCTATGAATTTCTCGTACTTTGCTCCGTAACCTGTAGCACCTTAAGAACTTTCAAACTCAAAAAACAGTTAGTAGAAATAGATTATATGCTAGCAACCCTTTGCATATCTCATTTATTTAGATATATCTCCTGAACTTTTGCAAGTTCCTAATACTCAATCTATTAGCTTAAGAATTTAAATTCTTTAAACTGCATAGATCATAGTAACATCTGTGATACATCTTTAATAAAATACCTGTGCCTTTTCCTTTTTTATCCTTTATACTTCTAATTTTTAGAATCTGTTTTTCAGATATAAACTTCAAAACCTGAGATTTATACCTGCAGAACACCATCTAAGAAACCCATTAGTAGTAAAGGTAATAATCCTGAAAAATAACCTCATTTAGCTTCTGATTCTTTGTACTTGTCACAAATACCCTGAACCTTACTCGTTTCTTTGTATTTGTGAGTTACAGCCTTACACAGATAAGCTGAATCAGACTTCTGCAGTGTCTTCTTCAGATAACTGGTTCTGATCTTGAACCCAGAAGCTATTTCTTTAATCCTTTTTGTTTCTGCTGCTAGATACTCAAAAACACCTTCAAATATCTCCAGCTCCAGTTTCTGATCAAGGTAAAACCTTCTACAGAAACTTATATCCTTGAGTTATTTCTGAACAATAAACCCACCTAAACTCAACTTCTTCTGAATTTAACCCTTTTGTTTGCTTGTTTATTTTCAGATATGCCCACTCAGATCCTTGAGTGCTTCCTGCATCTCTGAACAATAAACCTTTGTAAAACTCAACTACTTCTGAGTTTAACCACTTGTGATAAACGATTTCCATCTTTATCTCCTTGAAGAAACCTGGTAAGAGCTCTGAAAAAACCCCTTGTCTTCTTTTTATGACCTTGGTTTTTTCTCTCTGACCTTCTTCTTTTTATTTGTTTCTTTTCAGATCTCTTTTCTCATAACCTCTTTCACCATAGATGTTCTTCCGAGAAATCCTGAAGATCTGAACACATCCCCAAAGTAAGTCTCAGTTTCTTTTGAGTTTAAACTTACCTTCTTTTGTGTTTTTAACTTGAAACTCTACTCTTGAGTTTCTGAAACTCTTGAAACTCTATAATTACTCGTGAGTTTCTGAAACTCTTCAAAAAACTCTATAATTACTCCTGAGTTTCTGAATTTTCTAAATCACCAATATCTCTCACTTGATCTGATGCAATTTGTTAACAACAAACCTGATCTGATCACCACTAAGTGATTCTTGAAAATTCCCATCCTAAACTGATCCTTAAACTTGTGATTGCATCACAAAATAAACCCCAAAATAACCATAAGATTAAGCATCTAATATTAGAAATTGATTCTGAGCATAAGATGATGAGTTCCAAAACTAGAACTCAGTCTTACTGTCCAAAATCAAATCAAATCAGTAGAATACCTCCAAATCTCATCCACTTTTGAATCTTGCACTTAAGTATTCACCTGTGTATAATTATGGATTTGTTTCTTTGTTGCAATAACATAAACTTACTTGATCTTGCTTTTTCTTGCAAGGTACCACCTCTGGAACCAGATTTCTCCACCAGAAATCTTCTCCTCCCGAAATCTGCAGAACCGAACTCTTGAGCTGATTTTCTGCCGTAAATTGTTCAAGAAACTGACCTCAAGAACATCATTTTGCGTCCCCAACACCACTGAGAATAACCAAGTACTGAAGAATCTTTATCTTGAATTTGCGCACATTCAAGAGCCAAGATTCAACTTCTTCCTTCTGCAATCATCCTCAAAGGTAAGAATCTTAATCCTTTACCTGGGAAAGATACTTAGAAGTAACTGAGCTTTTTCTTGAACACTTTCTTGCTGAATCTCGGTGCTCATATACTCTTTTGATCGGATGCGACTTTTGATCGGATGCGATTTCGACTTTCGGAATTCTGCAGACTGATCTTGTGCCTTTTTCCTTTATTTCAGGTACCACCTCTAAATTACTGCCGAGAATCGTACCAGATTCAAAACAACCTCAGCTTCCCCAAATCAAAACTTAGAAAGATCAGACTCTAATCTTCTAATCTTTGAATTTCCGGATGCCTTTCTTGCACGATCTCTTGCTGACTTTCCGTTCTTAGAACCACATCGTCTCCGTCAATCATCAACTGCAGAAACGCACCTTGGCTTGCTCTTGAATTTGTGGATTCAAGACTCAAGCACTTCGACTTCTTTCTCCACAGCAGATAAGCTTCGACTTCTCTCTGTATCCTTTCTTTTCTTGCGGAATTCTTGAACTTGCTCGTGTGCCATGAGCTGTGATACCATTTGTAACATCTTTTAGCTTCTAAACCTAGATTGCTTTGTACTTTAAAGAGTAAATACACGATCGTTTTAACGAGTTCCCTGCCTCACAGGTACATCTCGGTGGAAAACTCAGTTCCACAAATCCACTAATCGCCGGAAACCTTCGCCGGAAGTTTACAACAAAAACAACGGCGAAACTGCAAAAAGCTATATTATACACCATATAACTACTCCTATATATATGTATAATAATGGACCATCCATATTTGGGCTTATTTCTTCAAACCCATATCTTTAGGCCCATGTAGAATAAAGTCCAATCTTCACANCGTTTTAACGAGTTCCCTGCCTCACAGGTACATCTCGGTGGAAAACTCAGTTCCACAAATCCACTAATCGCCGGAAACCTTCGCCGGAAGTTTACAACAAAAACAACGGCGAAACTGCAAAAAGCTATATTATACACCATATAACTACTCCTATATATATGTATAATAATGGACCATCCATATTTGGGCTTATTTCTTCAAACCCATATCTTTAGGCCCATGTAGAATAAAGTCCAATCTTCACATTCCCACATAATATATGGATTTCAATTTTCAAATCATTAATGTAGTCATGTAGATATGATTAAACTGAAACACATCCAAAAGCACATGTTTGAATGTAATTCCTCTCCTCACCCGGCTCATTTATACAAATTAATATATAAGTGTGGTAGTTTGAATATCTTGGGATTGGGCCACAAGAGTAATAGAATAGCCCATATATTAGGTGTAGAGGCCTTTGGTAGGTAATTAAATTAGCAATGAGTAATGAGTATAATATAATAGAGTGCAACGTCTTCAGGCCGGTCTCTTTCTTTGTCTACATAATTCCCATTTTATTTTCCCAGAGAGAAGAGATTGGATAGGTTTGTGTGTTGATATGAAAATGAAAGAAGCACGTGTAGAGCTGAGGGGAAGCACGTCCGGAGTTCCGCAGGTCATACGATTAGGATGTGGCCAGGCACTCACTCGTGACTCCTGCCTATTAATACTCGCTATATACCCTATTGCCTATATAATATAACCCTATATTATATTATGCTTAGACCAACTCCAACGGCAGCTTCTTAGTATATTTTAATTAAATTAATAAAATAAATAAAAAAATATGAGAGAGAAAGACAAAAACTAGTTACTCGCCTTTTAGATAAGAATTTTAAGAGACGAGTTGTTATAAATTTTACACCTGTCCGTTTATTATTAAATAAAAAAATTATTATAAAATTAAAATTTAATAAATTATTTAAAATATAATATTTTATTATTAAGAGACTTAACCATGGATGGATGGAAATGCCCTTATATGTTATATATATCTAGACACTAGAGGTGGTGACGCAATCTGAAGTGAAATTAGCTCGGTGGCGTGGGATATCTGCTCACTCTAGCCATGCCATGTTTTTATGTTAATTATGTTTTCAAAGATAAACATGGATAGCTACTTGTTACATGCGACATGCCTACATCTTTCAATTCATTTTTTACCTTATTATATTCACTGCTCATTTATCTTCTTCAATTATTTTCACATTCATCTCCAACTTTTACTTCTACTACCATTTTCCATCTTTTTACTTTTTTTTTGTCTTCCAATTCCTATATGTTATATCTTATACAATAAAGTAGAATACTTTTAATGTGGAGCTGCCACGTGTCAATAGACACCAATAATGTGGAGATTTCACGTGTCAAAGCTGCCAATGACAAGTCGCCACATGTTATATTTATACACATGTTATTAAAAGTGTAAAATTTTATTTTATATTTATACATAATATTTAAAAGATATGTACAAGTTAGTTTAAAAATATCTACTAATATGAATTAAACAATATTTATAAATACATAATAATTATATCTAAATACTATATTTATATTTATCTTATCTATAAATAATAGATAATCATAGCGAAATATCATATTTATCTGAAATTTTGATATTTATCTTACAATTAAATAAATAAATAATTATTTCCAAAAATTTGTTTATATCTAGAATTAATATTTAAATCAAATAAATATAACAAAATTCATTATATTTTTATATATATTTATACATCCCGCGCATCGNTTCCAAAAATTTGTTTATATCTAGAATTAATATTTAAATCAAATAAATATAACAAAATTCATTATATTTTTATATATATTTATACATCCCGCGCATCGCGCGGGCTTGGTCTAGTATATATATATGATTGTTCACTGTCCAAAAAAAAATGATTGTTCGTCAAATTTTCTCTTCTTTGATAGCTATAAATATTTACCTAGTTACAATTAAAATTTCAACATTTTTTAATCTACTTACGTACGTAGCTGATAGACACAAAATTTATAGTTATAATTATGAAAAAAGTACAAAACATAAGTACATATATGTAGAAAGAATATATTACTAATATACATGTATACATATCTCAAAAGAAAAATGTCAAATAATAAAATTATGTTGATTAATACATAGATGTGAAATTATAATTATAAATTCAAGATTTTATTCTATTTAATTATTTACCCAATTGGTTTTGTTTATTAGTGTTTGTGGCATGACCCTTGTGTTGTTTTGTTTACATATGCACACGCCACATAAATATATTTGTTTTCCAAACATCATTCAAAATATTTACAAAGAAAAACACTGAGTAATCCAATAATTAAGGATACATAATTGTTCAAATATTTCCATAAAGTTGTATAACTAACATTATATACAGATTGTTACGTAGATTAGTGTCTTAGTTTACAAACTATTATTTCAAATATTTTCAACTAAAAAAGTATCAAAGGAGGATAACATATCGGATGTATGTATATATTATCATGAAAAATCAACAAAATCACAATGTCAAATATTATAAGTTTAGTGTCTTTGTATCCATATATATATATATATATGTTGCCACATATGCATGTATTGTCTTTATAGACTTAAAAAGTTTTAAATAAAGCGGAACAAAATCATATATAGTTACTCTAATATATAAATTGTCTCTCAGGTTACGTACATGTTATGTCTATGAGTAATAAATAGTGAAGTCGTTATAAAAATAGATAGTGAGAGTTTAAAAGTAATTTAAAAGTGAAGTGGGCAATCTAGTAAAATATTGGATGTGAGTATATAAATATAAAAGTGATAGAAGAAGAAGAAGTGCATATATATAGAGAGAGAGAGGAAAAGGGGAGATGGTAGTAGAAGTATAGAAGAATAAATAAAAATGAGGAAAGGAAGGGCGCCATGTTGTGAGAAGAGCAGAGTAAAGAGAGGGCCATGGAGCCCTGAAGAAGATCTCACACTCATCACTTTTATTCAGAAACATGGCCACCACAACTGGAGATCTCTTCCAAAGCTAGCTGGTCAGTATTCTCCAAAGAAGAAGATCTAAGTATATATATATATATATATCATTAAATAATTATCTCTCTCTGATTTATATTATAAACAGGATTGATGAGATGTGGAAAGAGTTGCCGTCTGAGATGGATAAACTATCTGCGGCCAGACGTGAAGCGAGGCAGCTTCTCGAAAGAGGAGGAAGACACCATCATCCATCTCCATCAATCCCTTGGGAACAAGTATGCATACATGCATCTAACATATGATCATATGCCTAAATAGTAAATATCCATTCTTTCAATCCATCGTTGTAACCATCCATGGGTGTTTCATGTTTGTTGAGCAGGTGGTCAAAGATTGCGTCCTACTTGCCCGGAAGAACCGACAATGAGATCAAGAATGTGTGGAACACTCATCTCAAGAAGCGACTTATTCTCTTGTCATCTCCTCATGATGACTTCCTCTCCTCCTCCTCCTCCTCCTCCTCCTCCCTCTCCTCTTCTTCTTCTGCTTCAAACTCTAACATTCATGATGACCGAAGCAGTCTTAAAGCAAATGAGAGAGTTGATAAGAGGTGTGATGAGGTTGAGGCCAGTATGGAGCATCTTCAAGAAGAAGGGAATTCAGAGGTTAACCAAGGGGTGTCGTCCTATATGGAGATGAGAAAGGGAGAAGTTGAAGAGTTTAATGATATGGAAGAGATGCAACTCCTTCTCTACCACGATGACATTCATCATCATATCTCCTCCCACCCACTAGACTTGCTTCTTGATCATCACCAATATCACATTTCAACCGAGCTTTTCAATACAAACGGAAAGGGAAAGGGAAAGGGTAGAGGAGAAGAGTTAAAGTTAAAGAAAGGGGAGTGTGGTGATGAGTGGTCTGAGACATATATGGTTGATTCATACAGACTTGAAGAAACGTATCCTGAAAGAAATGGAGAAGTACTAGAGTGGGTAAATGAAGAGATCCCTTTGGAGTTTGTGTCGTGGAGGGAATTATTTGAATGGAGTCCAAAGGGTGAGGACTGAGGGAGGACTCAGGAGCGCAACCAACCAATGCTCCACTCTCCACTCTTCTCCTTATTGAAGACTACTGTCTATGTGTGTGTGCATCTTCAGTTGTCATCTTCAGTTGTCATGTTCAAAATGATCCTGCATAACCACACCAAGAAGAAGAGAAGCCATTTTTCATATTTCTTGTGTGTGAAGTACTTTTATGAGTAATGAAGGAATCCTAATTATACATATATATAAGTTTTATGACTAATAAATAGGTCCATACATACAAGTAGAATAAGAAGATGAGAACCTCTCATCAACGATAAGAAGAAATCCAGTGATTGACCTCTAATCTTTGTAGAGATCCCATTGTATTATCATTATATCCACTAGCCACCCAATCTTCTCCCTTTAAACTATTAACAACTTCCCTTTCACTTCTCCGCCATCCTCGCTCTCTTTCTCTCCTTCAACCTCCCCCCATGGCTTCTACCGCCGCCACTGCCGCCCTCTCCATCATCAAGTCCACCTCTTCTTCTTCCTCCTCCCTTACCCACGCACGCGCCTCTTTCTTCCCCTTTCCCTCTTCCGCTTCTGCCACTGCCTCTATCTCCGCCCCTCGCCTCTCCTTCTCCGCCCTCCTCGATTCCCCTTTCTTCCACCATGTTGACTCCAAAATCCACTCCGTGCGTGGAAAGGGTGTCAGGGGCGTTGTTTCTATGGCCAAGAAGAGTGTGGGGGATCTCACTTCTGCGGATTTGAAGGGGAAGAAAGTCTTCGTCAGAGCTGATCTCAATGTACCTCTTGATGACAACCAGGTTATCACTGACGACACCAGAATCCGCGCCGCTATACCCACCATCAAGTTTCTCATCGAGAACGGCGCTAAAGTCATCCTCTCCACTCATTTGGTACGCCCAACACCCCTGCAACTCATATCCTGTGTTCAATTACTTCAGATTCTCCTTATCTGAATGCATCTATAGCGTCTTAGCCATTTTTATAACTACTTTGAGAGCATGACAATAGGATCCATCGATAAATCTACAAAAAAATGTCTACTTGATTTTCACTAAATCCCCTCTTCTATAGAAGAATCTATGCTAAATAGCTCTTGATGCTTTGCCTGAAAATCTTTGTCTGGTTTTCTGCAACTTCTCGTCTTACGATTTAGATATGCTCTACGTATAGTATTAGTCCCGTAGACACCAGAACCCCAGATTGCTCCTCTCCTCGAAACTTGAAGTAAATTGTACTCTTGTAATTCCTTCAACTAATTGACGTCTACTGATCTTTCAGGGAAGACCAAAGGGTGTCACCCCAAAGTTTAGCTTAACCCCTCTTGTTCCCAGATTATCCGAGCTCCTTGGTATCCAGGTAGCCCTTGATTCGTAACGGCCTCTCTCTTGCTGCGCTCTTCTCGTGGGGATCTCTTTAGGATTTTTTGGGTGAATTGCAGGTCGTGAAAGCTGATGATTGCATTGGTCCCGAAGTGGAAAAGTTGGTGGCTTCCCTTCCTGAAGGTGGAGTTCTGCTTCTTGAGAACGTGAGATTTTACAAAGAGGAAGAGAAGAATGACCCTGAGTTTGCCAAGAAGCTTGCTTCTCTTGCTGACCTGTATGTCAACGATGCTTTCGGGACTGCTCACAGAGCCCACGCTTCAACAGAGGGAGTCACAAAGTTCTTGGAGCCATCAGTTGCTGGTTTCCTTTTGCAAAAGGTTACACTTTGATAGAGATTCCTTCTTTAATTGATAATACAAAATACACCAATGCTGCAAATGGCACTACACCCTTGATCATGAAGTAGTTCCCTGAACTTCCCCTATCTTGTTCCAGGAGTTGGACTACCTTGTGGGTGCAGTTTCAAACCCGAAGAGACCCTTTGCTGCTATTGTGGGAGGTTCCAAGGTCTCGTCCAAGATTGGAGTTATTGAGTCTCTTCTGGAGAAATGTGACATCCTTCTGCTCGGTGGTGGAATGATCTTCACCTTCTACAAAGCGCAAGGTCTTTCTGTTGGTTCCTCCCTGGTTGAAGAAGACAAACTTGAATTGGCTACAACTCTCCTTGCCAAGGCTAAGGCCAGAGGAGTCTCTCTGTTGTTACCTACAGATGTTGTGATCGCTGACAAGTTTGCTCCTGATGCCAACAGCAAGGTTCGTCTCTTCACTATTTACTGCTAAAACCTTGGCATTCTTGGTTGATGGCCAAGAAAACAAATAATGAGACTGATTTATTTTAGGACTGCCCTTGCTAAAACTGTTGGTTTAGGTTATCCCCTTTTAATGAGGAGCGAGTGGAGTAAGATTTGATGTTATGTAAACTTGGTGCTGTTGGTAGAATTGATGTGGTTGCTGTTGCTTGAGAAGCAGAATTCTTAGTCCTTAGATAGAATATCCCAAAAAACTTCATGTTCTGAGTAGTCAGTGTATTGTGATTGTTTTAGATCGTGCCAGCATCAGGCATTCCTGATGGGTGGATGGGATTGGACGTCGGTCCAGATTCTGTGAAAACTTTCAACGAAGCTCTGGATACCACGCAGACAATCATCTGGAATGGACCTATGGGAGTTTTCGAGTTTGAAAAGTTTGCAGTTGGAACAGAGGTAAGAAACGTATAGTTTCAATTTGGAAAAAAAAAAACAGAGATATAACAAAGATTCGTTGGCGCAGGCGATTGCGAAGAAACTAGCGGAGCTAAGCGGAAAGGGAGTGACAACGATAATAGGAGGCGGAGATTCAGTGGCTGCAGTGGAGAAAGTAGGAGTAGCAGGAGTGATGAGTCACATCTCGACCGGTGGTGGGGCCAGTTTGGAGTTGTTAGAAGGCAAAGTACTTCCTGGTGTGATCGCTCTTGATGAAGCAACGGCCGTCCCCGTTTAGAAATTAGAGACCCCATCCAGACTTTTCTTCACTATTTATTACAGTTACAGCTGGAGATTAGACAGCAAGTGCTGTAAGAAGGGAGGGAGGGAGTTGATGAGTTTCTTCTTTTGTTGTAAATCTACGAATTCAAAGTGTTTGTGAGTTCTGGTTGACATGTACCAGTATCAGTATCACAGTCAGAGAGTTGTTCATTCCCAGACTCTTAACGCGTCTCAAACATTTCTCTCTATATAATAAAACTATGTTTCTTTAACTGCTATTGGTATTGGCTTTGGGAAGACCGTGGGAATCGTAAAACCACAGGATAAGTATAGGGGTGTCAATGCGGGTCGACCCGCCCCGTTTAACCCGATCCGTTGCGGGTTCATGTTTTAGCGGGTTTTGGTGGGCCAACCCGCTTAAACCCGCGGCTTCAACATATAATAACCCTAACCCGTTCCGCCTTATGACCGCGGATTTTGCGGGCAGCCCGCGGGTTATTAGTTAAGTATAACCTTGTCTTGTCATCCAAGTTCCAAGGGTGGGAAACACTCTTGGTGAGGTTTGATCTAGGGATGTCAATCGGGCTAGCCCAGCCCGGCCCGGCCCGAAGCCGTGAAGCCCGGACATATTTGAGCCCGAGCCCGGCCCGGCCCGTTTTTCTTCGGGCTTATATTTTGAAACCCGGCCCGGCCCGAACAGGGCTTTAGGGCTTTTCGGGCTTTTTCGGATTTTCTGAACTTACAAATAAAAACACTATAAATTCAAACAAATCAACATAAACAAAATAAAATCAAAATATTTAAATAAAATTAGTGAAGTAAAGAGTTATAAGA